>OW388298.1:53648094-53888744 GCA_936450465.1 Gibbula magus
ACAGACGTAAAGAGAAGCAAGGGGCACACTCTCAGTAGGCTATATGTTGTAACAGTAGCAACAGAAGCCATTATTGGTAAAACTTAACTTACTTAGCAGTAGCAGTAGCAGTAGTAGTAGCAGCAGCAGCAGCAGCAGCAGCAGCGCAACAGTAGTGATAGCAGAAGTAGTAAAAACATAGCGTTAGTATATATATAATCAATAGAAAATAGCAGAACTAGTAAAACGTATCGGTATAAATTACAAGATAATAGCAGAAGCGGTAGACGATCGTGCTCGCCTCGGTCAAGCTCCCCTACGCTTGGCTACGCTCCGCTAGGAACGGATCGAGGTTTACCGGAGATAGTCACGGCGAGCATTACATCGTCTACAGAACCACTTCAGTTAAATATGAATCATCTAAAATGTCAAAATCATACTGTTATTATAGATTGTAGAGCAAAGACCATGACTTTGTCCTGAAAAACAAGTTTCATCTGTTTCAAACTTTTCCTCGCTTTCAGGCAAACTCCATCTTGTGTAACTTCCTGTTCCGGTCGGACTGACGGAGATTACCCATCATGCAGCGGAGACCACCTTTACGCCACTTGCGTTTCCGGTTTCATCGTCGACAACAGACCGTGCCCCGGTGGCCTCGTTTTCAACGGAGACAAAAAGAAATGTGATTATTCAAGCGCCAAATAGATTGCAATGACAGACATGAAAGATGCACTGTAAATTAAATTATTAAATAATTGATTATGAATGAATGTTTTTTTATTTTTGTTTTGCAAAACTCTCGTAAATACGCTCAAAGGGAAAAGAAAATATAGGGCAACAGAGTCAAACACTGGACAAGACGATTGTGAATGTACGTGAAGTATGGAAGGGGAACTGTGCCAAAAATGAAGACATGTAGATTTGTAACTTGTAAAGTGTAACATATCGTTCTCAACCGTTCAAGTCTCGAAAGACAAGTCAAAGAATGCACAACTAACATTTTAATCATGTCAATCCTAACTTTCCGTTCCAACTTACAAAGTTGAAGGTAATTCTAGAAATGTAAAAGTCGAAAAGTCAACTTGTCATTTTTAATTATTTAATCTAAATATTATACACATTTTGTAATGTTAAAAGTTACGTTTTACAAATGAAAAATGGAAAATGAAGAGTTGTAAAGTCAGCCTTATAAAACGGACTTAAGCATTTCGAGACTGACACGACTTGCATAGTTATGATTGCAATGTTTTAAATCACATCTCCACACGATTTTGCATTGACCATATTTGGAATATTACGGAAACTAGAGGAAAGGAACGAAAATTCCCGATCCGTTAAACACAATGTTCAACAATGACTTCTCCCTTTGCCAAGCATCTTCCAGCAACTATACGGGCAAATATTTAAAAGTTACATACTAGGTTTCCCATTATTATTAGCATTTTGTTGACAAAAGCACATTGACAGCGTAGAAAACCCCCGCCTACCCGACCGCCTGGAACGGTCTGTTATCGAGCCGGACGGTCAAATTCTGAAGGCAGCCTGTCCGCACAGAAAATTGAGGATACCCAAGATCTCAATGTCACCAATGTATATAAAAATATCCACGTCCCCTCTATACAATTGGCTATTGTATCCTCGATTTCCTGTGCCTGTCGGGTGGTCTGGTAGATATTTTACTCTCAAACAACAGATATTTTTCACAATACCATTACCAGGCAGGGTAACAGTGACATATAAGTCCAAATGATATGGGTACGACTGACCAGATTAATGCAATAAGATAACCAGCATCACAAAACGCTTTAACTCATTACACTGCTGTTTGTGTACTGATCACAGAGCGACACCTACAACAGACAGTGAAAGGAGGTTTAAGTCTGTCGCAAAATACAAGGAATTGAAGCCTAGACATGTGTTACTGCTTGAATCATCCGCCGTTGTTTAACTGAAGATATGTTCCAAACATACAGTCATAAATATCTGGTCAAAGATTCTGTCAACATGTATGACTGTCCCGGAAGATAAACAGACCGCAATGACCAGTCCAGTATTAATATAGTAATACATAATGAGAATTTATCCGTCACCCTATAGTTGAGTATAAACAAAACAGCCGTTCAGATATTAGCTGCAAAATTTCTTCCACAATTAAAGGTCAATGGCGAAAACTCTCGAAAATGTTTAGACATAAACTCTTTTACACCGAACACTGGGGATTTTTATTTGTTTGTATATAAAAATATTACCCTCCCATGCAGGCTTGATGTAATGAGTTTAACCCTTTCACCCTACAGGCCTCAAAGAGGCCAGAAAACATATTACCGTTCAGGTTTCTTAGTGGTGAAAGGGTAAATAAAGGCCCTCCCCATTGAAGTGTTATGTTTCATGACCCTCCCTCCCTCAACATACATTAATAAGACTTCTTGAAATGGGCCTTCTGAAGATATATTCGGTTCTACATTTAACATGTTTTCTTTGACACTTTAAAGAAAAGGTTCTCCTTAAAAAATAACAGTTAATATTGATTATTGAAAACATACACATTTAACATAGTTCAGTAATGGGTTTAATATAATGGGAAAATATAACGACTTGGGTGAAAAGTATATGTTAAAACAGAACCATTGGCTCTGTAGCGCATTAGATACATACAGCGATTACCTAACGAGTGAGTGTTGAATATCGAACATATTCTAACGAGATATTTTGTTAATGTTGTGATTTAGAAACGAGCGAAAGCACATGAAGATATCAAAACACGTTTGTAATAAACATTATTACAGGTATATGATCGTTATTCAACATATCTCTCTTGGGTAAAGACTTTTAACACATCATAAGACATACGTCTATATATTTACAATTTATAATCCGCATTGGTCAAGGTATGTCAACAGAAAATGTAATCATGATGTACCTTAACATTCTAAGGAAGAAGTAAAAGGTATATCTATTTTTGGTTCACCATTCTTCTAACGAAAAGGTGAGGTGAGGTGAGTTGGGTTTTAAGGTCGCTTTCAAGAGTATTTCACTTATATCGCGGCTGCTAGTATTATGGCAGGGAGAAAGCCCACAACGCCATGTGGCGATGCATTGCGGTGAAACCTGCGAGCATCGGCTGGAACTAGCGAACCATGGGTGGTACTGCGCTGTTATTTTTTACGAATCCACAGCTCCGAATGCATTCTCCATTACATAATCTACAAGCCCCGAAGGGGTGAGTTGATTATTTTTAACGAATCCACTGCTCCGAATGCATTCTCTATCTTAATTCATGTATGACGTTACAAAACATGCAGATGTGATTATTTTACATTTAAAACAATAAATTTCAATTATGGGACACCAAAATTAATTATTTTGCAAATGTCGATTCTCATTCATCGGATATGGTACAAGTAGCTGCGACCCTCATGAAATGGATTCTTCCACGCACGTGCAGCGCAAAACTTCCACGCGAAGCGATGTGATTGACAGCTAAAACTCTGCCTTTCCATGCCTTCCGTGCGTTTCAAGTCTTGAATGGAACTCGGGATTCCTACTGACAAGCAATCCTAAGGTATTGTGGCCTAATGGCTAGAAGCGCTGACTACCAAGAGAAGGGTTGCATGTTCGAATCCAGGTTCATGCATTATCCAAATAACATGTCTAGTTGAGAGATATTTTAAGATCCTATTCAGATACACCAAGACAAAATACATCAGTCTCGAAAAATTAACTCGATTAGCCATTTCTGAAAATGTCTAAACCTAACACCCCTCCTGACTGGGACAGTCAATGATTATAAGCGCTCGCTGTTATGGAACGGAGCCCTGCTCTCTCGGGTGGATTTCCTCTTTCACTGTTACAATAATTTGGTGTCAAAATTCAAGTTCCATTATAAAATGAAATGAAACTTTAAGTCAATATTTGTTGATGTAATATGATTGGTGTCCTTCTTTCAAATGACGTGATTACACTTTACCAACTGACTTTTTAACAAAAGTCACGTGTTAAAGCAATATGCACCTCATGAAACTGTCAATTTCAATAAAATTGTCTCAATGAACAAATACGGTCTTTGGTATTGGCTTATCTAAGACAATAAGTGTTTAATAAAAATATTGAACTTAAATAATCTCAAATTTATTCACAGATCTAGATCACCTGGCTGTAGGCATTTTCTCAATTATCGTTAAATAAGGGACTGGAAGTTTAATGTCTGTTTAGCTTCTTATCATGCATGATAAAAGATGGTTTGGTATGTGAATGACAATTAACTTGGTATCAAAAAATGTTGTTTATAATTGATCAATTCTCAAGTTTGAAGTGTAGTTGTTCTTCTAGGACAATAGTTTTGTTTGGTTAAAATTTCCTCAGTATCTTCACACTATCCCTCACATTTTCATAGATTTGCAAATGGTGGATTTTTATTTAAGTGAATGAGTCGCTAAATAACCAAATGTTATGTTATATCCTAACAACAGTTTACAAAATAGGATGTTCCTTAATTAAATTCTAGGTGTATAGTTCAAATATCAACAATGGAATTCATTCACATGTACCTGTTTAATATTTAATATAAAAGTATGCGGTTAAAGTATGCCTGCAGTAGGCCTACATAAAAAGAACTTTCAAATGGTTTTATTAGGTTTCCTTTCAAGTCTTTGAAGGGCATTTAGAAGTGATATACATAAGAACAGGAAGATTTTCTGGATAACAACTTCTTTAATGTGAAAATACACGAGGTGTCGGAGTATATACTCACTCCTTCATCAGATGGAATGTAAGGAACTAACAAAATATGCTACATTTATATAGCAAACAAAACGATGGTGAGGAAACTCAATCAGGGAGATATAAGGTACGCTGCATCCATTGTGTTGTTTGGGTCACATATTCCAAACGTTATAAATGGTGTTACTTTATCGAGAAGTACGGATTGTTACCGAAAACTACCATTTTGATGACAGTCGACTTAGTATATCGACGATATGAAGGTAAAAGAAGTGATTTCTGATCGAAAAACGGACAATGCATTGCGATAGACGCGCGCCAGTGAGTCAAACGTAATTTTGGAATCTTATTTTAAACAGACAAAATAACAAATTTTGTTTGATCATGTTTAATAGGACCTATATAACTACTGTGCATGTAAATGGGATGTGCAGTGATGATGATGTTACTCTTTACATGTAAAGCATGAGTATGGTATATACAATGAGGATTTGCTATACAAACATGAGGGGAGTAAGTATTGAGTGGTGGATAAAACAAAATAATGGCCTGTATAACCACAATTGATAAAACGAGGGAGGCCAATGGGCTTTATTGAAATTGTAAACCAAACAATAGGTACAGTTGATTGGAAGAGAAGGCAATGGCTGATGTGTGGCTTTGAAGTCTCTACAAATCAACAGCTATCAGCTCCAATCACATCCAACAACTTCAAAGCAAAAAGTTGTTAACCAGAAAATCTTCCTGTTATTAAGATAAGATAAGATAAGATAATGTCTTTATTGTCCCAAGGGAAATTTGTTTTACATCATATATACAGTTCTCCAGTTTCAAACACACATCGCAAACAAAATATACATGATAATATTATTTTGCATAATAGAATTTGACTAATTAACATGAACACATCCGAGTTAGTCACACTCACAATTCACTTGATCAAATAAAAATATGACATTATTCAATAAATAGGTCATTGTACGAACGAACACTGTTTGGTATAAAAGAGTAGCGAAACCTGTTTGTTCTCCCAGTCGGCATGCGCAGTCTGCGTCCTGAAGGTAGCCAAGAATATTCCGAAAAAAGGATATGTGATTGGTCACTTAAAATTGTGTTTGTTTTTTGGGAAATTTGCTGCTCATAATATTCGCCGATACTTTCAATTGGAAGTCCAATAATTTTTGAAGCTGTTTTAACAATTTTTGAGAGTTTGTTTTTATTCCGAACAGACAGGTTTCCGTACCAGCTCAAGAAATTAAAGGTCAAGACACTTTGGATAAACGTTCTGTAAAATAATCTCAGTATGGTCTGATCTATTTTAAAATGTCTCAATCTCCACAAAAAATGCAAACGTTGCTGCCCTTTCTTATAAATGTTATCATTGTTTTCATTCCAAGAAAGTTTTGAATCCAAGACAGTACCCAGATATTTGTATTCTGTTACTCTTTCTATTTCATCAT
Source organism: Gibbula magus (assembly GCA_936450465.1). NCBI lineage: Eukaryota > Metazoa > Mollusca > Gastropoda > Trochida > Trochidae > Gibbula > Gibbula magus. Next base: position 53,654,253 of record OW388298.1, read on the forward strand.
CATCTATAGTCACAGCCATCCTCGATAATCCAGCGCTATTGTTCCGATAAATCTACACACAAGCGCTGGAAAACAGTAAGGGTATTTATCCCTAACCTAATTACCTCCTCTTGGGTCCATGTTATCCAATCAGAAACGAAACGCAGACACTATCTGCGTAAACAACTCGACCAATCAAAACGCATCAATACCGCTGTTTATAGAAACTAACATAGCGGCGGTCGACTCACTCGATTACGATAAAGTTTGTAACAAATTCAGCGTAGAAAACCTGACAGAAACTCAAAAAAAAGTTTTAAGAAGTCTGTACGAGAAGAAGGGTGTATTCATGTCCATCAAAACGGGTGGAGGTAAATTATTAAAATCCCTGTGCTACCAGGCGTTCCCAATCATCTGCGAAAGCCAAGATCCTGCGCGAGAGTGCTTGTTATTTCACCCTTGATTTCAAGTGATCTCATTGGTTGTTAGAAAGCAAGCGTTTCGCTGAGTCATTGCAAAGGGAGGTAACTAGGTTAAGGATAAATACCCTTACTGTTTTCCAGCGCTTGTGTGTAGATTTATCGGAACAATAGCGCTGGATTATCGAGGATGTAGTCACAGCATTTAATGTAGATTTCTTTTTCCTAAAATCTATAACCATTTCTTTGGTTTTCTGCACATTCAAAAACAAAAAGTTTGATTTACACCATTCTACAAATTTTGAAATTTCAGTTCTGTAACTCAATTCAGATTCTCTAATCAGACCAACCAATGCTGCATCATCAGCAAATTTGATTGTCATACATGTTTTTGCATTGGATACGCAATCATTGGTATACAGTAAAAACAAAATCGGTGAAATAACGCAACCTTGTGGAGCGCCAGTGGATGTACTTACAGTTGAAGATTGCACTTGGTTAACTTTTACAAATTGTTGTCTATTAACTAGGAATGAATTTATCCATCTAATGATATTAGAATTAACATTCATTTTGCAAAGTTTGTCAGTGAGTAGATGAGGCTGAATAGTATTGAAAGCGGATGAAAAATCAACAAACATAATTCTTACATAGGTACCATAGCTTTCTAAATGCTGATAGATATTGTGTAGCAGAGTTATTGTTGCATCTTCTACACCAAGCCTTGCCCTGTATGCAAATTGAAAAGGATCAATAATATGACTGACTTCACATAGCAATAAATTCTTCATGATGCGTTCCAAACATTTCATTGCAACAGAGGTAAGAGCCACTGGTCTAAAATCGTTATTGACGGTTGGATTTTTTCTTTTGGGCACTGGGATAATTTTAGAGGTTTTCCAAAGAATGGGAACTTCATGAGAATTGATCGAAATTTGAAATAGCTTTTGGAAGATAAAAGCCAGCTGCATTCTACACTCCTTAAGAACAATTCCAAACAAGTTATCAGGCCCATGAGATTTATGGGGGTTAATCTTAGCAAATGAATTAACTACATCTTCTGTCGTTATCGTAACCATTAGGTTTCCTTTGTTCCATATATGTAACAGTATCATTGAGATAGGCTTAATAGGCTTATTGTATTCATTCATCCGAATGTCCGACATCGAGTTCCTGTGTCACCCAACTGCAGCTCTACTTTTCGTCATTCCGCATTATCTCGGTTCGTGTCCGGTTAAAAGAACTGGCTATGCTTGATTCGGGACCCGGAAGCGGCGTAACCGGCGAATCACTTGATTGGAACCCGGCGCCCGCCTTGGGCGTACTCCGGATGAGCCGGTTTGAAATGACAGGCGAAGGCGGACAAATGTTAACCTTGCGACATTCAAAAAACATTTTGTTTATGAAGTTGATTGATTTATTTTAAAATGTTACTGCTTATTTAAAACAATTTATTACAAACTTATAAAATATTTTTCAATGTTTTGAAATAATTTTCAAAAAATACTTATATAATATAAATGACAAGTTTATTGAAGCTAGTTTGAGGGATGATGACGTCTTCCTGATACACTTGTTCACGGACTTAAGTTACACGACTTGTTTCAACTAAGCTTGGTCCAGGAACTGCGTACGCCGGACACGTGGCCGGGTGTATACGCCGCCAAAACGAATCAAGCATAGCCACTGTGTGTCCTTTTCCGGTTTTTAACTGGCAACATGGCGACTGTCACTGAAAATGTTTCTCTCAGCGATGTCGAATGGCTCGTTATGCGCGCTCGTAGCTTTTCCAAGTCGGATATTTATGCTGCAAAAGCTTGGTTGATAACTGCGAGATCGCTCTTTCCTAGATGTTTTCTTATACAGGTTCGAAACAGTCTATGAGACACTATCCACCAACAATAACATTGGTGACAGTAGGGTGCTGTCGGGTAAAGCTACGCACCTAAGCGATAATGGGAAGCGGTCTTTTCGTAGGTGAAACCAGTTTGTAGGAGTGACCTATTCGTAGGTGAAACCGGTTCGTAGAAGGTCTTTTCGTAGGAGGATTATTTTTAAAAATATATTATGTTTTAGGATATTGCTAAGTGTTTGTTTGTAATTGTTTAACTATCAGTTCTTTGGCTAGCTGACGGTAAGTTCCTAAGGTAATCCCGGTGTCACAAAGTCGGTGTTGCCATTCGTCGCAGTTGTCGCACTGGTTCGCAGTCTATGAGACAATATCCACCAACAATAACATTGGCGACAATAATCTAACAGTAGGGTGCTGTCGGGTAAAGCTACGCACCTAAGCGATAACGGACTGTTGATAACAATAAAATATTTCTCATGTCAAAAATATATCTCAAAATGAAAGTGTAGGCTTTTAGTATTAACATTAATCTAGAAGTTTGAAGTTGAAATGCTTAATGAATTGACGCAGAAAGTAATTATCATCCAATCGTTACGTGTAAGGTGCGCGAATATTGATTACGCCAGGATATTAGATGAGTACTGAGACTGAGAGAGCAAAATTTTTTGTTTTCTTGTTCATTAAATCGTTCGAGAAACAGTACGTTTTGAGGGTCGAATACACTGCTTAGCAGCCATGTGCCGATTTTACCTCATGCAGCAATAGCCTCCTTTGGAGTTGGGTTGAATTTTGACGACTATTGGTATTGGCAGAAACCATAAGTCTACTGCTTCACCTGCTCTACCATTTTTGTCAATTTCAATAATTTGCAACTATTTTGGCCAATTAATATTCTAAAAATGTTCACCTGCTGGCTGCTAAAAACAATGTAAGATCTTCTAAAATTTCCAAAAGAATGAAGTAAATCCACTCTCTATGTTGTATTTTTGGCGGTGCATATCTTTACCCAACATAGCTGCAACATACAGCTTGAATCAAAGTACCCAGTCATATTATTGTCAGAATTTGTCAAAAATAGTGTTGAAACTTCTGAATAAGATTTATCTAAGGTAGAAAATATAATGATTATAAAGTTGTTATTATGTTCGTTTGAATTTACATGCAAATATAAGAGAAAATAGTGAAGGCCTAGTATAATATTGATCATATCAAACAATGTCATAATTCATAAAATGATTTTTAAAAGTAAATTACATCAAGGGCTATTGATGCACATTATTTCTAACTTCAAATGCACAGAATAGACAGAACTTTTATTAAGAAAAATCAAAAATCAAATTTCATACTTAAGAATGACACTTTAGTGGTAAGTTGAGCTTTTTGGAATTTGTTTGTGCATGTCCAATGAATATTTTTGTTTCAGTTTGAATCCTATCAACTGGAAAAAACGTCCAAAAATGTCAAAGATGCAGCCAAACATCTGGAAGATATGTGAGTTTATAAGTTGATCTGTAACAATACATGGTAGTATCACGATATTTACATTGTGACCCTCACAATATTAAGTAGCGATACAAAATATTTCTAGACAATATATCGTGATACAAGTATTGGGAAGGTTGGCAATACATTAATGTATCGCCGTCAATGACGATATACCCGAATACCATTTTCTTACTATTAATCATAAATTTTCTTTCAAAATTATTTGTACTTAGGTAAAACAAAATCCAAGCAAATGTCTTCTTCAGAGTTGAATATCTTAAAAAGACAAATGTTTGCATAAGCTACTCAAGTTTTCCATTAATAACATTAAATTAATAGCACATTCTATGTTAGGTTTTACCTTTGAGGTGACTTCACGTGTGGTTCAAAGTAATAAGCAGGTATCAGGATATGTATTGTATCACCACCCATCCATCGTGATAATAATAATAATACTTGCTCAATATATCATATCGCTTGGTAAAATTGATAATCGTGATATTTAGTATTATTTACCACAATAGATAGAGGATGTCTGTCTTTTCTTGACTAATACCATTTTTATCTCATCGAGGGCCACTCGTGAAAATACCCAGTAATAACTTTTCTACCTCACGAGATGAGATAAACATTGTATTTGTCAAGAATTGACAGATATTCTATTTATTTTATGATGTTATCCTTCTATTTACGTCTGAACAGGGTCGTTTTCTCGCAGAGCGGCCACTAGGAACAGCCCGTCACCACAGTAACACTGACGTCAGTCACTGGTCGCAGTGAAAATATAAGTTATTTTCACTGTAGCTTGATAGACAGTTTGTTTCACTGATAAATCCTGGTATTTCATTGCTTGTCATATAATAAACAGCTCTAATTATAAGTGTAATAAACAAACTTCCTGTTACACCCAGGGACCAAAAGTTTTTCCCCACCCTGGCATTTTCCATAGACTTACATGTTAATTAACTGTTGCAAAAATAATTTTCATAATTAAACTGTCAGTAAAATGGTAATAAAATTTATATCAGAACATATATAGCTACATATACATAATTTCCATGTCATTTTCCGTTGATTGTCAAGAAAATTGTCTTCATATAAGCAATGCATATACACTAAACATCAAGAGTTTAACATGGCGGCCAATGGGACATTGGTACATGAACTTGTATATACGTTCTTCAGATGGATGTCATTTGATGATTGATCAACATAAAGATGAAGGAAATTATAGATGCACAGCTAACATAATTTCAATGATGTTTGTTAAATTTTACAGCAATTTGACTCAACTGATGAGAAATATTCTTGCAATGGTTAATTAACATGTAAGTCTATGGGAAATCCAAGTGTGGGGAAATACTTTTGACCCCAGACTGTAATAGTGCTGAGAAACAGAGATTTGTTAAAATCAGAAAAGTTACATGCAAACATCACCTAGTTTAACCCAATTTTTTTTTTTTCAAAACCAGGTTAAAAAGTTTTCCAAATGAGTCGAGGTTATGGGAAGAGGTTCACACCATACTGGATGCCTTACAATCAGAAGCCACAGACCAGAAAAGCAACTTTCACACAGGTATAAGTAAACAGGTGCTTTTCATTCGTGATTGTGCCAGTGTTGTTCCTTGTTGAAACCCTCAGAGGGTCGTTTATCTTATTCTGAGACCACATCCTGCGCCATTAAATTTTAAAGGGACACTACGTCCGTGATAAAAATGGGTCCCGTTGAAATAAATAAAGGCTAATTAGAAGCTAGTAATAGAATGAGTTGGTTCATAACTGTGCAGTGAAAATATGACATAGGGTCTTAAACCCTAAAAACACACCTTTTAGCAAGCCTTGGCTGTTAGGAGGCATTCTAATAACCCTTTGTTTATTTCTATGGGACCCATTTTTATCACGGACGTAGTGTCCCTTTAAGGGACACCAAGCCACAAGGGTTGGCAAATTTTCCCAAGACCTTCTCTTGGAACAACATTGTGGGGTTGTTGTTTTTTTAAAATGACGAAAAGTAACTATTTGTTACTGCTTAAAATCATCTGCTGTTGTTTACACTGAAGATATTTTCAAAACATTTCAATTTCAAGGAAATAATAGTTTATTTGACTGACAAACATATAGTACCCATTTGTGTTTACAAATGGGACTTTATCCGTCACATCTTTTAGGCTAAAACATTCATTCAAATTTAATTCATTCACAATTTAAGGTCAATGGTGAAACCTCCCAAGAATTCTTGGAAAATTAAATAGGTCAGGCAATTATATGTTTCGGAGCATATCGTTAACTATGGGTCATAGGTCAAATCTAGCTTCGGATTCTGAGATACGACAGATTTATGTTGTGTGATTTAAACAATTAGTATAATTAACTATCAAAAAGACATTTATTTTGACCTTATAAGAGTGAAAAAAGGAGCAATGAAACAAACTTGCCTCGACCAATCACAGTGATTACTGATATCGTAGTGTTTGCAAATAGTATTTTGTGATTCTTTTTCAGAAGGGATCCTCCTTGGGGTACATATAGCATAAAAATCCTATTTTTTGAGTTATGACAGTTAGAATTTAATATTTTTAATAAAATAACCGTAAAAATAATAAATTACTAAAAAATAAACATTTGGACCACCCTAAGTGGGCCCCTACCCTGGCGGTTGCTAGTGACGCCAAGGGCAGATAACTCTAACTCACCACTTATAAATCTGTCATTCAAGAGAGAAGACGTGTTTCAGAATTTGTTCAGTGTCGCAGATTTTCTTAAGAAATGGACCAAGATCTCAATACTGTAGGAGTGGTAACCTTTTCTTATATTGTCTCGGCAGAGTTTCTCCATTTATTGTCGCATTCTTACCTCTTAATTACGTTTTTTACCTTGTCTACGTGGTCAGTTTGACAACGTGGCGGGAAAAAACGACCATCATGGCGGCCCTTTTGTATTTTTCGTTTCTCTTTCCACAGAGTTCGAAAGTGTTTTTGGGTCGTTTATGTTGGTGTACGATAGGTTTATGTAGGATGCACGGCAGTTTCCATCCCTTTCTGGTCAGTTTTGACTTTCCGATCGGGATTGGCACTTAGTCGTTTTTTCATGTCAACCATGTTTGTTTACATGTTTTTCATTCAGGCATCAGGTACGTATCAATGGCTTGCATTTATTTTTTATAAATATGCAGGACTAATTTAACTACCTCTGCCGGGGGTCTTTTGCATTTGTTTTGTTTACATATGCACTTTCCTACCCCCACCCCCATTGGCCTCACACTCTGACTGTTGGATTTTTCAGTCCTTCACTCAGTGTTCGGGGTGTAGCGTCAGACTACCTCCTGCTGACAAGCATGACAAGTGTCTCAAGTGTCTAGCGGAGGATGGGCACGACGACAGCAGGTGTAATGTCTGCCTTGACTTCACCCCCAAGACCAGGAAGTCCAGACACCAGGACTTCCAGTATTTCTTCAAGCTAATTAAGGAGGGTGCCGACGTTGCTTCAGTCGATCCCCCCTCTAAAGTTAAGAGGAAGTCGGGCAAGGGTAAGGGCTCTGGTAAGGCCCGTCCCTCAGATAAGGCTCTCTCTTCTTCTCCTCCTACACTCGTTAGAGAATCGGAGGAGGAGGTTGAGTTGCAGCCCCCTGTCTTAGAGAAAGACAGGTTCCCTTCCCAAATGCACCTTTTGACATAAATCAGTTCTCACAATTATTGCATGAGCAGATGAAGGGAATGCTGGCTGAGGCGGTCTCGGGGCTCCGTAAGGAGTTCCAGGCCCCGAGGTTGGCAGACCCGGATGCACCAGCGCAGCCCGGAATCCCTAGTGGCTCCGGTGGCGCCGGGGGTGGCGGCAACCAAGGCTCCGACCTTGCTATGCCGTCCATCCCCAAGCTCCAGGCTACCGAGCTCGCTCGGAGCCTTCGGAGCCAATCCAGGGTGCGAAGCGCCAGGGTGCCGTCGGCTACGCCGAGCAACCCTGAAGCCTCTCGGCGCCAGGAGACCCGAGCCACGGAGCCGGGCTCCGAGCCTGGGTCCACGGGACCGGGTTCGGGGGTGGTCACGAAAGTCGCGGGGCAGACTGTGCTGACGCCCATCGTTCGCATCAGGTCTTCCTCTCCCATCGATTCAGTCGTCGATTCCTCTTTGGAGGTCTCCGACGTCTTGGATCGGGGGGATGGGGAAGACATCGACGACCTCATGGAGGTCGATGTCGATGCGGATGATGTGGTGGACGCTAGGGATGTCCCCCTAACACCGACTTTCGCACTGAGGCAGATGCGCGATAGAATCGCTGTTGCTCTGCCTCAGGTGGTGATACCGCCCCCGGCCCCGATCTCTAGTGGATTTCGCCTTCCGGGGGATTCTTTCTCCGCCCCGAAGGCACCACAGGTGCAGCTTAGCCTGCTCCCTTCCCTCGGACTGAGAGCATTACTCCTCAACTGGTCGGCACCAGGGTACGGGTTGATTGCCCGGACCTGGTGAAGAGGTACCAGATCGGTGAGGAGGGTTTGTTCGATGTCCCGGGGGTCGGTGAGTACGTGCTTGCCCTCACCTCCCTTGCTGGGTCTGGGACCCAATCCCTTCTGGGGAAGCAAGGCCGCCGTGTACCTCCCTTCACCCAGCAGGCCTCACACTTGCGCTCGGCGTTTAGGTCCTTCGAGGACTCTTTCCGCAACGCAGCGCAGCAAGTGCGAGTGTCCGTGCATGGGGCCTATCTCTCGGCGCTTCAGTCGGAGATAGTAGGGAGGTTGGGAGACCCTGAGTCCGACTCGGTGGTTCTCCTTTCGCAATCGGTGGGGGTCGGGACCCATTTGGCTCGTGACGCTCTGCGTAGCGCATCTAGCCAGATGATGGTCGCCGTGATGGGCATGAGGCGTCTCTGGCTGTCGACTGTGTCGGCGGGTCAGGACACCCATGCGCGGCTCCTAGCTCTGCCTTTCCGGTTGGGGGACTCCCTCTTCCCGGGGGCACAGCAGGTGCTGAAGGATGCTGTGGAGGTGGCGACGGTTTGTAAGGACACTGAGCTCCTTACAAAACCGCCACCTACCAAAAAGAACAAGCGTCCTTTCCCCAAGGTTTCGCAGACTCCGTCGGCGGGAGAGGCTCCGGGGTGGATCAAACCGCTCCACTACCAGGGCCAGAAACCAAGGGGCGGCAAGCAGGCACGCGGGGGAAAGTCTTCCAACAGGCCTTTTCGGGGGGGCCGGAAACCCAATCAGGGTTCCTAACCCCTCCGGTGCCCGAGGTGTCTCCCAAAATTCCGGCAGCCCGAGAGCTGCCGGAGACGGGGGTTCACTGCCTGCAGCCAAACATCCCAGTAGGCGGGCGTCTGTCGAGGTTCCTTCCGGCTTGGTCCAAGGTAACCGACAGCCCCTGGGTCCTGTCCACGCTCAGGGACGGACACCTGCCTTGGTGGAAGGTCGAGCCACCGGTTTTCTCCGGGATACGGTACACTCCGGTCCCCTCTGTGCCGGAGAAAGCCGAAATCCTCAGGTCCGAGCTGCGAGCTTTGCTCCAGAAGTCGGCCATAGAGGTGGTCCCCCCAGGTCAGGAGCAGAGTGGATATTATTCCACCTACTTCATTGTTACCAAGAAAGACGGGGGGTTCAGACCGATCCTCAACCTCAAGTATCTCAACCTGAAGATAGAGGTTCCATCGTTCAAGATGGAGACTTTGAGGTCGGTCATAGCGTCCGTAGAGGCAAACGAGTGGCTTTCCTCGATAGACCTCAAGGACGCATATCTCCACGTCCCAATGCACCCAGAGTTCAAGAAATATCTGAGGTTTGCTTTCGACGGGACGTGCTATCAGTTCACGGTTCTACCCTTCGGCATCTCTACGGCGCCAAGGGTGTTCACGAAAATTATGTTGATTCCCGCTCAGGTCGCCAGGGCACGAGGTCGATTTTGTCACCCGTACCTGGACGATTGGTTGGTCAGGGCGCTGTCTCAGGCCTTGAACCAGGCGGCCACCATGGAGATTATCAACTTGTTGGTATCCCTGGGCTGGATAATCAACCTGAAGAAATCGGACCTGAAGCCCTCTCAGGATCAGATCTTCCTCGGGGCCAGGTTCCAGACGGATCGGAAGACGGTATCTCTCGCTCCAGACCGAGTTCTGAAGGTTCAGAGGGCCACGCTTTTGTTCCAAGAGTCCCACAGTCACACTGCTCGCAAATGGCTCCAGTTACTGGGGTTCATGGCGGCAACAGTGGACGTGGTTTACAGAGCTCGACTTCGGATGAGACCGGTTCAGCAGGCTCTAGCCAGTCTGTGGTCTCACTCCGAGAGTTACGAGAAGCAGCTCGAGACTCCGGGGTGGCTCTCGCCGCATCTTTTATGGTGGACCAGTTTAGAGAACCTCGCGAGGGGTATCTCTCTGGTGACGCCAGTGCCCTCGTGCACAGTCTTGGGGCCCCACTCGGCGTCGGGGCTTTGGTCCCAGGCCGAGGCCAGCCTGCACATCAACGTGTTAGAGCTGAAGGCAGTCAGGCTGGTGTTCGAACGCTTTCAACAGAGGCTTCGTCATCAAGTGGTTCGTCTAGAGATGGACAAACAGACAGCCATGTCGTACATCCTGAAGCAAGGCGGGACAGTGTCCCCAGTACTTCTTCAGGAGTCATGGGAGTTCCTCCTGTGGTGCGACAAGTTCGACATCACAGTCCTACCGGTTTACCTTCCGGGGGTGGACAATGTGAGGGCGGACGCGCTATCGCGCAGAATCCTTGCCCCACACGAATGGATGCTCGACCCGGAGATATTCGCAACTATCTCCCGGTTGTTCGGGTCATTCCAGGTGGATCTGTTTGCCTCAGAGATGAACAATCAGACCCCAGTGTATTGCTCCCGGCTGCCAGACCCAAGGGCGGTGGCTGCGGACGCATTCGCGCTAGAATGGACCGACAGAGTACTGTGGGCCTTCCCACCAGTGCCTCTGATTTCCAAGGTCCAGTCACAGCTAGCGGTTCAGCCAGCTCGTCTGCTGGTGCTGCTCACGCCGCTGTGGATAGCGCAGTCCTGGTTTCCACTGGTACTCAGGTTTCTGGTTTCGCCACCTGTGCTGTTACCGTGTCGACCAGGACTGCTGGCTCAGGAGGGCAAGCCACACCCCAAACCAGAGGTTCAATGGGTGGCTTGGCCTCTATCCGGAATCGCCTCCAAGAGGACGGTATTCCTGCACGAGTTGCAGACACAATACTGGTTTCGAGGAGGGATTCGACAAACGTTCAGTACGAGGATAGATGGGCCTGTTATGCGCGCTGGTGTAGAGGTAGAGGGCTGCCAGATCCCTTTTCTACGTCTCTAGTGGCGGTTCTGGAATTCCTTCAGTCCAGACTAGATGCTGGCTTAGCCGCATCGACAGTCAGGGGATATTCCACAGCCATCTCTGCTTTCCACATACCGGTGGATGGTGCCCTCCTAGGTGCCCATCCCCTGGTCCAGCGCTTCTTAGCAGGTGTGGACAGAATCCGGCCTCCTGTGAGGCGGATCAGCCCTTCATGGGACCTATCCATAGTACTAGATTGGCTGTCAGGACCCAAGTTTGGGGACCTGGCAAGCCTTTCTTTGCAGTTACTTACTTGGAAGACGGCCTTCCTTGTAGCGGTCACGTCCGGCAGGCGGGTAGGAGACATCCATGCGATGTCCTCCGATCCCGAGCTGACTGTCTTTCACAGAGAGAGAGTCAGCATTAGACTGCCGGACTCCTATCGCCCGAAGGTCGATCATTCGTTACACATTACTGCTCCTATTGAGCTGCCCGCGCTACACCAGCCGGCAGCCTCGGGTTCAGTAAGTTCTCGCCCCCATATTCTGGACGTGCGCAGAACTCTTAAGAAGTATCTTTCCCGTACTGCCGCAGTCAGACCATCCTCGATAATCCAGCGCTATTGTTCCGATAAATCTACACACAAGCGCTGGAAAACAGTAAGGGTATTTATCCCTAACCTAATTACCTCCTCTTGGGTCCATGTTATCCAATCAGAAACGAAACGCAGACACTATCTGCGTAAACAACTCGACCAATCAAAACGCATCAATACCGCTGTTTATAGAAACTAACATAGCGGCGGTCGACTCACTCGATTACGATAAAGTTTGTAACAAATTCAGCGTAGAAAACCTGACAGAAACTCAAAAAAAAGTTTTAAGAAGTCTGTACGAGAAGAAGGGTGTATTCATGTCCATCAAAACGGGTGGAGGTAAATTATTAAAATCCCTGTGCTACCAGGCGTTCCCAATCATCTGCGAAAGCCAAGATCCTGCGCGAGAGTGCTTGTTATTTCACCCTTGATTTCAAGTGATCTCATTGGTTGTTAGAAAGCAAGCGTTTCGCTGAGTCATTGCAAAGGGAGGTAACTAGGTTAAGGATAAATACCCTTACTGTTTTCCAGCGCTTGTGTGTAGATTTATCGGAACAATAGCGCTGGATTATCGAGGATGCAGTCAGACGGGATAAGCAGCTTTTCTGTTGTTATGGGGGAGCCAGCCCAGGGGCTCCCGCCTCCAAACAGACGATATCAAGGTGGATTGTGTCGGCCATTGTACTGGCTTACATCCATAAGGGCATGAGCCCGCCTGAAGGTCTGAAGGCTCATTCGGTTAGGGCAGTAGCGACGTCAAAAGCGTTCGCTGCGGCCCTGCCCATCGAAGAGATCTGCTCCGCAGCTATCTGGAGCCGTCCGAGCACGTTCATTCGGCATTATCAGCTGGATAAGCACTCCAGAGAGCGTGCTCGGTTCGGTCAGACAGTTCTCTCCAGTGGGCAGAGTCATAACTCCTCTAGCTGAATGAGCTTTCCGAGGTTGTTTTTAACTTTGTCACTATTGTTGGTACTAACATCACGAAGTGCACTCCCGAAAAGAGAATAAAAACCCTGCATAAAAGACAGGGGGCTGCTTCTCAGGGGTTTTAGTAGGGGTGTTTATGCCATTTTTGTACTCCTCCCATAGTCCTTTTCCAAAAAAAGGGGGGGGGGTGCATTTGACTCAATGCTAAATGATGCCTGTTTTAAGGCATTTTTGATTAGTATTTCCCTGATCCACTGGCACGTCCCATCCCTTGGAGTCGGCCTTAGGATGTTCAGGTTAGTTGCTCCTTTTCCATTCTTTATTTTTAAGGAATTATCTGCGAGCATCTTTTATTTTGTACAGTCTAGCAGACAGAATTCCACTCCCAGGACTCTGCTTTGGGAGTCTGTTTTATGCTATATGTACCCCAAGGAGGATCCCTTCTGAAAAAGAATCGAACCAACCTGCAGAGGTTGCAGATTCTTTGAAGAGGATCCTCCTTGGGGTAGGGCCACCCGCCTCCCCTTATTCTGTCTGCCTGTCAGATTTATAAGTGGTGAGTTAGAGTTATCTGCCCTTGGCGTCACTAGCAACCGCCAGGGTAGGGGCCCACTTAGGGTGGTCCAAATGTTTATTTTTTAGTAATTTATTATTTTTACGGTTATTTTATTAAAAATATTAAATTCTAACTGTCATAACTCAAAAAATAGGATTTTTATGCTATATGTACCCCAAGGAGGATCCTCTTCAAAGAATCTGCAACCTCTGCAGGTTGGTTCGAATTTTGTGAACATTTATGAAACAGATGTATATTAGTTTAATATGATAACCATTGTGTTATCCTGTCGTAATGTGCTATAACAAAATTCTAAACCAATTAAGCTATAAACTGTCAACATATCTTGTTGCATGTCTCCTTTTCTTGTGTGCCTCTCATATCTAATTTGAGTACAGATTTCTCTGATAGAGTTTCCCATGGGTGATTTAGTGGAGAGTAACGGAGCATATATAAAACCATGGGTAACTGAGGATGGTTTCAGATAGGATAACCAAATTTGGTGTGTGGCTTGAGGGTATTGATGAGTTTGAAAATTAGAATCGTGTGAACATTTTTCCCGGACGTATTGCCCTTGTTTTTCGACTCTGTTTCAGGTAATCTTCAAAGGTGATAGCTTTTCTCAGAAACTGTTCAAGATCAAATCAGTTGTGTTGGTTGGTCCATCTTAATGGAATGAAAATTAGAAGTGCACAATTATTTCTTTTAGAATTATTGCCCTTGTTACAATTTCTTGGGTCTGGCGGGGGATGTTAATGACTATGTCTTCTTGTTATTCAGGCATCGGACTATTATTCTGAAGATCTAATTGCACTGTTATAATTTTTTCAGAAATATTTGCCGCCATTCCGACCCATGTCCAGTGCCAAATGCTCCTGAATGTTGCGGAAAAAATCTCCGATATCCTGGAGAGATGCAGACTGCTCCTGCTGGCCATGAGAAAGTTCCCAAATTTGGTTGTTGAACATGGGGTAAGTTCTAAGCGAACGTAGCCGCTAATGGCTGCAATACTGCCGAAGCGGTGTTAAAGGAGCAGTAGCACGTTTTTTTTGCTGAAATAAGTCAATGAAATGTATTTGAAAATCACGTCACCAATCGTAAAACAACCTTCTCGCTTCAGAAAATCAGGTTAAAAATGAGTGTACATTATTCTGTAAAGCCATGGAAATTGTTTTTTGTCATCCGAAATAATAAATTGTGTTCACAATAAAATGGCCGCCATGCAATTTTGACTTGATACGCAAGACAGTTATTACATCTATAGATAATTGGTTTGTGTAATTAGATGTTTTACCCTCTAAAGTAAATATGAATCAACATAAACTATCATCATAAATGGGAAATTTAAAAAAATAAAATTTGAAGAAAAAAAACTGCTACTGTCGTTATAACTCAATCAATCACTCTAAGTGAACACTTTCTGCCTTGGATCTTTAGGTCTGGGGTTTGAATCCCGCCATTAACGTTATGTGCAGCAGAGAACTGTAGTAAATTCAGAAAATAATGGTACAGATTTCCCAGATTTACCTAAAATGATCATTACTCGATGTGATGACAAAGAACAAAGTTAGCCCGTAGCACAAAATTTGGAAAATAGCAAATGGGTAATGTCATCCATAGTTTCAATTAGTTTATTAGTTCCAATAGATTCTAAACGGTTCTAAACATTGGTTTTGCAGGCTTTTTCCAGTAATAATACTGGGGGTTTAATTCCTCCCTATAGGTTTTCTTCAGAGCAGAAGACCTTAGAGCCATGTACTTTTTGTCAATCACGCCCAACTACATGATTGTAATTTATATTACCGTATTCTCGCGGGTATAAGACCAGAGGGCCCGGCAAACAAACATCTTGAAAACATGGGGGTGGGCTAGTATACGAGAGAGACCCCAACTCATGAGAACGAATCCAAGATGGCGGCTCGGAACTAACACAAATAGGCAAGGCATGTTACCGGCATAAAGAATATTGTACTTTGATGTTTCAAGTCTTTTAAACATAAACATAATATTATTAATATTCATTCATGTTATTTTTTATATATATGATAATTATATTATGCACTTAAACATCATTTTTGTTTTTCAGAATTCTATGATCGGCGACTGGAAAAAACATGACATCATTGCCATTAATTTTTGTATTTATGAATTTTGTATGCCATGTGTTTGGTTTAAAATGGTGTACAATGAATAAAAAATATAACATTCTTGAGTTGCGTTGTTGCTAGTTGTGTACGTAGCTGACAAAATAATTCAGAAAAATCTAAATGTTGGGAATAAAATTTAGCTACTCACGTCATCAAACATTGATGTAAGTTACACGTCCCGATTTGCTATTCATCATTACATAGCTTAATTATGATGTTGTCAATAATGTTTATGACAATTATGTACGTTATTTAGTCATAAATTCCAGAACAAATATCGTAATTTGCATATGAGCTATTTACAATTCATTGTTGGAAGCGTCAATGCATGTCGACTGAAATGGCTTTTTTTCCAAAGGAAGTACATTATGATTGGTTGCTATATTAGTGTCGACCAATCAGAGCAGCCTATCGTCATTACGGAATTTCCTTCCCGCAAGCGTGGTGTCACTCTCTCACACACACGATCTGTCACTAGGCTACATCATGTTGTTTAGGATATTTTACTTCATAACATAACATAAACACGATATTTATTTATGTAATTATGTTTATAAAATCGTAACTATATTCGTTTAACGCACAAATACATCGTGTTTGTTTTTCAGGTGAGTAGCTACGATCAGCGAAGCCATGATACTCGAGTTACTTTTTCTGTGAAATTTGTTATTGCCGTTGAGTTAAAAAAAATTGTGTACCATGAATTAAAACGATAACAATAAGCTGTTGTTGAAAAAAAAATCAACAAAATGTTTTCACTTTGAATTGATTATTCAAGAACGAGTGCAGAATATAACGAAACAGATGGCAGATTATTGCGTCGGAACGAATGGCGAACTTATGCGAAGTTTTTGCGAACTCTCATTGGTGGATAAAAGGGTGTGTCATCGATTCAAAATCTCATTGGCTGATATATTTGGCGACTCATAGACATACGATGCTTACTTCCTGGTTCGAATCGAAGTATTTAGACACTTCAAAATGATACGAAAAGAGGACAAACACAGAAAATATTACAAATATTTTATTTCACAACTATCTTCAAATCATTTCCCTCAAGTGATTGTTTGAAAGACAAAAGTTTGTGACGTTGTTCGCTCAAAGTATGGTGGTCATGACTAAACACGTGAGATACATTTTTGTCAGATATGTTTACAGATTCCATTGTCTACTTGAATGTTATAATAACTTGACTGCATATCTATATTTTACTACCATATCATAAAATGAAAATTCATTTAACCTTTTCGTTTATGGTGTTTGATATTTTTTTAAATAATTACGGTATCGTAACTGCACGAGACTTGACAGTTCGCAGGGAAGTACCAAGTTCATGTTGTGTTTTGATTTACGTAGGCCTACACAAATATAATTAATGAAAGATATAACCCAAGTTATAAAATAATATTATAGATATATGTAATGTATCCAATTATTAAAATATATACGATAATTAAACTGTCACAATAAGAATATGAACACATAACACAAGACGATAACATGACAAATCAAACTTTATTGTATGTCCGAGAAATGAAATCTGTGCATGAATAGAGACATCGTTGGACCATGGAACATCTGGCAAAATGGGGGGTGGGCTATAACTAGGGAATAAGCCCAACCAGGACAATCCTCTGAAAAGTGGGGGTGGTCTTAGGCTCAAATATGGTCCTATACCCGCGAGACTACGGTAGAACCCTAACCCTCCTTTACCTCATTGCTCGACATTTTTAGGACAGACCGTGCTTTAACTGCAGCTCTGCTATGGCTGCTGGGTGCAAAAGATGAATTCCAATGAACATTGTATTGCGGACATAAATGAATTATTATTATTATATTTCAGCTGAAGCTGGTAGAGTTATTGATGCTGGAGGAGAGACAGAGCGGGACGTCCTCACCGGTCAACTGCTACAGGAAACTCCTCGGTATGTTGGATTCATCCTTGGTTACCCAGGGTTTTATATATGCTCCGTTACTCTCCACTATATCACCCATGGGAAACCTTATCAGGGGAATCTGTTCTCAAATTACCCGCCCTTTGTCAGTGTGACAAAGTCAGTAACCAATGAAAATGCTCAATGGGACAAGACAGAAATGACCAAGGGAGATAACTGGTGACAGATGGCTATCACAGTGACCTCGCTTCCTTTGAAACAAAGTGATATGAATTGTCATTGGCTCGCAGGTCCAAGCTGCATAGCAGTTTGATTGGCTCACACTGGCCTAAGTTTTTAGGGTGTGGATATAATTTGGTTTAAAAATTGTGCAGTCGAAAATATAATTACATCTGAGTTAATAATACATAATTGCTTTATTTAGTTATAAATTTGGTATATACTGAAAAATCACGTTGATGTTCCGTGTACCGAAACAAAAGCAAAATACTAGGTTTCACCCCTGCTCGAAATTCATACCTTTCAGCCAAAATCATATGCACATATGTATATTTTACTACCATGAGTAAAATTTTCATTACCATAAGCAAATTTGCACCTTATCAGGGGCAGGTGCAAATGTTTACTACCGTGAGTAAATATGATATTTTCACCTTTCTAGTAAAAGTTCATCGTATACAGACATAATGACTTCACATAGGTTGAGAAAATATATAATTAGAGAACTTTAGAAACTTTTAATACTGTAAGAGTTTTTCAAATTCTCTATATTGGATAATCTACTTTTTGCACGCGATGACCTTCAAAATCGATCTGATTTTGTTATTTAATTAGGGTGAAATATTCAAAATAAGATTTAGACATTTGACATGTGGGCGCAGTCTATGGCACCTCCACATTTGGAAAATCTCCAGTGATCTTCATATCAATTCATTAGGTTTATAGTAACTAAACATTCAACGAAACGTCGCCGTACTCAAGTCAACTCGAAACTTTTCCGGATTTTACTAACTTCCGTTACTATAAATAACTCGGGAATTCCCTAGTTACGTGTTACGAGTTTCTCTAAAAGTAACTTGGACCTCTGCGAGGTGATTTCCTTTTAGAGAGCTCTTAGATCAACTCTTAGAGATTATCAACTTTATGAGTAACTTTTAGAGTAACTTTTAGAGATATCTTAGAGTTTTTATGAATACCGCCCCTGGACCAGTAGGGGAATTAACATGTCTATGGAGATTTTCAAATACTTCAAATAGGTTACTGAAAGTTCGGTTTTAAGCAATAGATGCCAATACAGGACGATAGCAACATTATAATGTAGAGCAATTGGTTCTCTGAACGGTGCCGCACTCTTAGGACAAAATTATTTGATTCTTTCCATAATACATAGAATGTTTTTCTTGTCATTGCTAAAGTTTTCGTTTCAGTGTTCATAATTAAAACTCCTTCTTACATTTTCATTTAACCGTATTTGAAAATGCTTCGACCACTTATTTTTGTCAGTTAACAGACCACGCACAAAACCTTACACAGAACATATGGATAACCTCTTCTTCACTTCTGGATAAGCAGTTAACTCATTGTTAGTTCTCACCAGAATGACGTTTTAGCTGTAAGCAAACCAAATATACTTATGGGTCCTTAAATTCCAATGGAACGTAAAGTAAATATACTTTTACTCCTGGAAGTAAATATACTCCTAGGTGTTATTATACTCCTGAGAGTAATGTGTGCATGTAAAAAGGGCATTATACACACCCGAGTAAAAGTAAATTTGCTATGCATTCATATGTGTTTAAGTAAAAAAAAGTCTGCTTGCCAGACAAGCCCCTGCACTGCCCTTTACTGCTTGCTAAAATTGTAAATTTACCCCAAAAATAAAATTCAATTAAATCAAATTTTTTGGGGATAGTGTTACTCTTAAATGACCCTTGTGTGACATCAAAGGTCATTTTTAGTAATTTTAATATTTTGAATGCTCTTAATTAAGGATTAATTAACAAGCATATTTCTGTGCAGTGAAAAAATGCACATTAACCTATTTAAAATAGTAAACATAGAAGGTTATATTGATAATATCTTTATTTCAAGTTCTTATGCATGTACATAATGAAACAAGTCCCTTAAAATGTTAGTAATTGACAAATAATGACATAAGTTTGAAATTTTTATTTTTTAATGTTGATTAAGGGGAGATAATCCAGTTCAATCCTTATCAACAAAATAATGTTGTTGATCCTGGCTCAACATAAACTTGATCTTGGGGGGAAAAAAACATTATTGATTCAATTAATTAAATAGCAATCATATTGAACAATTTACAAATAATTTAATAGATGTAATTTAGTTCTTAAAATCCTAAATCTGCTTGTATGATTTAATCTAAACATGATTCCATGTATGTATAAAAATAAATTTTAACTTTTTAAAAACAAATATTCAAATACTGATTAAAATAAATATCAACTTTCCAAAAATATCTTATGTTAGAAATTATCACCATTTAGATAGTGAATACAACACACAGAACAATATCCTTTGTTTATCAATTCAGTTAAGAAATTAATTTAAACTTAAAATTGTTTTCAAATTCGAACATTTTCAAAATTATCTCCCTTTGTGAAGACATTGACTCAGTGGTACTGCAGGCACCAAAAGCTAATGTATATCAACCAGAATTTAAACTGATTCCCTTATTAAAAAATCAATATCAAACAAAGATATAAACTTTAAAAATTCATTGGAACAAGGAAATGCCTTGTTGGCAATAAGAACACATATAATATGTGTATACACATAGCTATAATTCTTACAGAAACAGTAATGTAACAAGTTTGACTGGTTAATTATTTAAGTAACAAACTGCTGAACTTCAACACCTATTTTCACCTTAACTTTCATTCCACCAATTTCTATCCCTTACATGTATCTAAAGTAACATTTGGTGCTGTCTTATAAAAGCACAAAATTAAATAGGGATCATGAACAAGTTTATCTGAAACTCTCAAACTTAGGTTAAAGTATACTTTAACATGCTCATCAATTATACATGCCAACAAATAATGATAGGCATTTAATGATGCAATGATTGTGTATGCATTTTAAACATGTTAGCCATAGTCATACCATTAACACAACTCTTGCCATGTATATAACCAGAGACAGTATATAGAGATCCTCTTTGATAACCCATTAACTGAATGGTATCCCTGAGAAAATGTTTTAAGATTTGGAGGGGATCAATCACAATGTTCACATTATTCCTGAATCAAACAGATGTGTGCACAGTCTTTATAAGGCTGATAGATGTGTTCACTCCAAACATAATAATATATCATGCAACACTGAACTGCATTGATGATTGCACAGATTATCCCAAAGTCAAGCACTGGTCACCAACTGTCAAGCCTGGATTATCTTCAACTCTGATGGGATCCTGAAAAAGAAAGTTACAATAAATTATAGTGGCTGCTTAAGATGAAACATGAATAAATATCTCATTAAATCTGATTAGCAGAAAAAGAAAACAAAACCAACTATTATGTTTCCCTTCTGAATTTAATATAATTTTTAATACTAGATAGTCCAATTAAAATCCAACCCAAATGTATCAAAGTAAGTATAAACTCAATTTATGTCAACTGAGGATAAATATCTCATTAATGTTTTGGTGACAACATACCATGCAACTTAAACTTACAAATGTATAAATTAATACATTCATTTCAGTTTTTCATTAAATAAGTCATGAATTCTTTTTTTTTTTAAAACTGGTCATGTTCTACCTAAATATGTATAAACATAACAAATTATGTTTTAAATTATATCGTTCGGAGATATTGAGTCGATAAATTGAAATAAAATTTGTATATTGTCAAATATCTATATTTCTCATCAGAATAATTGGAAAATCATTTTTACTTAATACTTGTACTGTAGCTACACCTTGCATACTTCAAGTTGTTTTAAAAAATGTATATATAATTCATAAACCATTATTATTACATACACTCATCACTTTAAAACAATTTCAGCCAATTAAACATATGTATTTCATCCAAAACTGTTCTACAGGACATATTGCTTGGGTGAGATTCTCTATCTATAGATATTTCCAATAGAAAGGGTTTTTAAAAATCACTATCAAATTTAAAGGCAATAAAGTTTTACCTTTTATGTTTCTGTTGGTCCCTTTTTCATACTGTATCCCTTGCAGTCTTCCCTTAATTCATGTGCTGTAACAAATATGCAATCACAAACTAGTATTAACATTAAGTCATCTGGATGAGATATTATTGTATTACATATTATGATATATATGGGCCCACACATGTTAATAAACAATTACAGTCACATCATAACACATCTTTCTTTTTTTTATCTAAAATAAATATTAATTGAAATCTCCTGGTATAATGTTTATATTCATAATGTACATAGAGTTGTCAATGTCCTCTACTTCCTGGCATATTATTTGAACTAATTTATGTCAATATTTACAAAGATATCACATCAAAATATAAAGATTTTAACATAGAAACATACAACGTGCAAGTTATAATTATAATAAAATTGTAAAATCTGCAAGTATGAAATTGAACATTAAATTCAAATATTCTACATTAATTGTATAACAAATATTATTTAAATACCTATCTGTTGACTAGACCTACTATGCCTACCTCCTAATAGGTATGCTATTTCATTATGTATACTTACCTGTTGACTAGACCTACGCTCTAGGCCCTCCAGTCCTCCTCTCTTGGTCTGTCTTGCCTTTTTGGGACTTCGGAGAGTGAACTAGACAGGTAGTGACGTCACTAGACCACCTGGACTTACCGCCCTTGGATAAGGGACTTTACGCACCCCTTCTCCACTGGTTCAAGGTCTGTGTTAGGGTTGAAATAGCATACCTATTAGGAGGTAGGCATAGTAGGTCTAGTCAACAGGTAAGTATAAATAATTACGTTTACTCAAAAACGTACTATAATATGAATGAGGGCCTTATTGTGTTTATAAAAATATTTATTCAAATCTTGTACATAAATTGTTGTTGGTAATGCCATTATATTTTTAATTCTGTCATATTCAATCATTGTCAATCTATCACACTGAATATAATATAATTGGTTTCAAATTACATGACAGTCAGCATTCAGCGAGACAGCGTGCCTGTGAGTAGGAAGGCAGACATCACACTGTACTGTTCGCCTGTCGATTGACAAGACGACATTGAAAGTCAAGTTAGATTAATGTTTTGACGGGTTTTATCAAATACATATACACCCGAATATGTCTCAGTGACAAATGAAATACAAAAAGTTGTATACTCACTTTGACATGTGTTTTTCATCCGGAAAAGTATCTCTAAAAAGTTCAATCCGACGACAGGAATCTCGTAGGCAATGTAAACAATGTCACGCTGTGTTCACTTCCGGGTCACTCACAACGCGAACAATTGCTTACGATGTAATGAAGAAAAGGTATAATAATTTTTGTTTATAAATATATTTCCAATGTGTAGATAAATCACTCATAACCTATGCACTGAATGTCAATTAATGTTCCTGGACGAAAACAATGGAAAGTCAACATGACAAACTTTTCCGTTATTGCGATCTCTCGTTCGTGATTGGCTGAAATGTCTCAAAGTTTGTTTTTTTGGAAACAGCTAGTTTTACCGATATGCTTTCTTTAGGAGGGTTTCCACTATTTTATTGCGTTTTTTCACATTGAAAATGTACGAGAATAACTTCATGTGTACCATAGAATGCATTAAATGCAAAAGTTAAGAATATTTATCCAGGGTAATTTTACAATGAAATATTTTCTTGGACAGTTTGAAAAGTCGTAGAATCGCGTATATAAGCAGTAAAGGGCAGAAGCGTAGAATCGCGTATATAAGCAGTATAGGGTTAATGTCTGTCTATGCAAATAGGCTCAACCTGTGTAAAGTCACTATGTCTGTATATGACAAACCTTTTCTAGAAAAGTAAAAATACCATATTTACTCACGTTAGTAAAAATTTGTACCTGCCCCTGACTAGGTGCAAATTTGCTTACAGTAGTCAAAAATTTGCTTTCGGCAGTAAAATATACATACATGCAAATGCGTCCATACAGCGAACTTTGGTCATATGAGTAAATTTGCATATGTGTAATGCTTTACTCATTTGCAAACGGCCGACGTATAAACAGGGCTTTAGATATGATTTTAATGAGATTAATCACCCAAACTCACCGTGCCATGTTTCAGTGTGTGACGTGCTCCCCCTGGTTCTCCACAAGGCTCACCACATGCCGGTTACAGACGTGCAGCTTTACACCTGGCTCCAGAGGTC
Organism: Gibbula magus; assembly: GCA_936450465.1. Lineage (NCBI taxonomy): Eukaryota > Metazoa > Mollusca > Gastropoda > Trochida > Trochidae > Gibbula > Gibbula magus. The sequence continues at coordinate 53,677,697 of OW388298.1, forward strand.
TGTCGAGTTCTACATCAGTTACACCACACAACCAACCTCCCAGGAGATGTCCCAGTCACCAGGTGGGTGTTAAAGGCGCTGTAGCATGTTTTTTCGCTCAAATTAGTCGATAAAATGTATTTGAAAAATAATGTCACCAATAGGAAAACACCCTTCTCTATTCGAAAAGTCAAGTTACAAATGAGTGTACATGGTTTCGTAAAGCCACGACTATTGTTTTTGTCATTCGAAATAATAAAATGTGTTCACAATAAAATGGCCGCCATGTAATTTTTGCTTTATACGCAAAACCATTTATACCACTACGGATAATTGGTTTGTGTAATAATATGGTTTACCCTCTAAAGTAAATACAAACGACATTAACTATCATTTTAAATGGGACATTTGAAAAAATAAAATTTGCAAAAAACGTGCTACAGCGCCTTTAAAGTGGCAGTAGCACGATACACCCAGGTAGGTGTCAGTAACTAGTCAAGTGTTGCCTTTATTGTATCTCAGGATATCTCAGTACATTGTGAGGTAACTGCATTTCAAGGGCTGTGTATTGCCCAGTCTGATTAAAATCGACGGTTTTCCGTGGAATAAAAATTGCAAAATAGTGCATCTAACGGGATACGAACTCTTATCGTTCGTAGGTTTCCACGCCAAACCATTTGAAAGCACCCTGTACACTAGCGTGTTCGGGCCCAATTCAGCTAGCCAATCAAAAGATGCCAAACAAATGCTTTCGGTGCGAGAAACTAGGGGCAGATAACTCCAAACAGCTATCCTTTTGTCTGTTCCGAATGCTTTCAAAACAGCAACCGTTTAAATACTATGATGTGATTGGTCAGCTATTTGACTGGGTTTTGGCTGCGCTAAACTGGTTGTGAACACACGCCTATATGGGATGTTCTCAGACCTTGTGGAGAGGAATCTACAGAACCTGTTCGTATCCCGGCAGATGCAACATTTTGCAAATTTTATTCCTCGGAACAAGGTCGATTTTAATCAGACTGGTGTATTGCCTCAATTTTTGTATTGCAATAAGTATTGCTGAACTGTAATGTATTGCAGTATGTACCATGACAATGAGATATTTCTCTAGAAACCATTTTAACTAGTGCCAATGATAATGCAACATGCTAAATGAACTCTAAATTTAACTTTCATACTTATTTTGCAGTTTAACCATGACACGTTTGATAAAATGACTTTTAGATCTTTAAAATGATCGTTTGTAATACTGTCCAACACACTTTCTAGCACTTCAAAATAATTTCTTAATAAAAGTTAAGCCAGCATTTGTTTGTGCAATATATTGCAATTTGCAGTATATATAAATTGTATTTCAATACATGTATTGCACAACTCTATATTGCAATATATTGGTATTGCAATAATATTGCACAGGCTTATTTCTTGTAATCATCTTTGAGTAGGTTTTACCATTTTAAGGTTTAACTCTGACTGGTGTTTTAACCAACCTTTGAATGTTAAAATGTATGTCAGAGAAAACCCTCGGATGGGGTTTTGGTAGACATTTAAAACCCTTTGGGTGGCGGAATGAAAAGCTCGGTTTTTCTTTTCATTCCCAGCCAGCTGCAGGTTTTTTAAATGTCTGCCAAAGTCCAACCGTCGTGTTTCTCCCTTACTTAGTCGACGTAGATGGACCATGGTTGTTGGTGAGGAAGGGGGGAGAATGTGGATCCTGGTTTGGGCAGCTGGGGTGGGGGGGATCCTTGTTGATGGTGAAGGGGGGGAGGGGGGCTAGTTGGTGGATGTTGTGTTGTGGATTCTGCTTGGTTTTTTTTTTCGGGGGGGGGAGGGGGGGGGGAGAGAGGGCGAGAGGGGAGGTTAGAGTGAGGTCTTTTCACAGTGTTTTGAAAGGGGTCTGGGTTGATATAAGGTCGTTGTAAATTGGCCACTTCCTTTATGTGCACCGTTTCAAAGAGACATTAATTTTTTTGTTGCAAACTTCTAACTTCAACATGCAAGGGATGGATATAGCACTGAGGTTAGGTTCTGGGTTTCAAATCTTGCCAGGGCTTGCCACACTTTGTATGCTGATTTGTGTGCAGCGCTTCACTGAAGTACAGTGGAGTACCACTCATAGTGCTTGAGGTTCTACCGCAATACATAGCTACAATGGTGTTGCGGTCTTTCTCCCTGCAATAATACCAGCAGCCGTGATGTAAGTGAAATACTCTTGAAAGTGGGGTTACAGGGGCAGTTGAACGTTTTTTCACTCAAATAAGTTGATGAAATGAATTTGAAAGATAAAGTCACCAATAGTAAAACACCCTTCCCTCTTCTGAAAATCAAGTTAAAAATGAGTGTACATGGTTTCGTAAAGTCATGGGAATCGTTTTTGTTTTTTGAAATAATCAAATGTGTTCACAATAAAATGGCCGCCAACATTTGCTTTTTACGTAACACCGTTATTACCAATATGAATACCATATATTACTGTGTATAAGGCGACCCTGTGTATAAGACGACCCCCTTTCTCAGACCCCTAAAATCAGGTAAAAACCATGTATCTCATGTATAAGACGACCCCCCTTCTAGCAATCGTGGAAACAGGTCGACATGCCATGATGGGAAAACACGTTGGTAAGATTTGGTAACGGTAAGTTGATACCGGTAATTTTTTAAGTAACATGACATAAATGTTTTGTTATAATCGTTTGTTTTTAAATAAATTGTTTTAAATTTACCAAAATAAAAATTACATACGTTTTCCTACTGTGTTTGTTCTTATTTTTTAATGCGAGATTCAAGCGAGATTAGCAACACTACAGTCAACAATCTATCGTAAATATTCGCCATGTAACATCTAAACAAAGCCGATACTCCATACACAGATTTAGAAGTCGCTTCAGTGTTTATATGATAAAAATGGTGCGAAGAGCTTTGATAACCAAGCTTGATTGCGCATGTCCGAAGCCAAGCAAAATTTAATAATAATAATAATAACACTTTATTGTCCTCAATACAAAGTACATCGGAAATTCATTTTGTGCTTTTCGCACCCGGCAGCCACAGTGCAGCGCCAGTTCAAGCGTTGTTCTGTCCTTATAATGCTGAGTGTCAAGCAAGGCAGCAACAACTCCCATCTTTTAACGTCTTTTGGTATGACGCGACCGGGAATCGAACCCCGGTCTTCCGGGTGATGAGCGGACACTCTACCAACTGAGCTACATCCCCGGTAATGTCTAGATTTCTATCGTAGTGATGTAAATATTTGTCCTTCTTATAAACAAAGTTGAACTAGTTGTATTTAATACTGCAGAATGCTTTTGAAAGGTTGGTAATGTTTGATAGCTGAAGTCAAGCCATTATTTTACATTCCGACTCTGGTTCGCTTTACCGCTGATTCTCTATTACGCGGCTGTCAGTATGGCTCCCAACATGTGTTATAGCGAGGGGCCACTCAATGCAGTAAACTTCTCAAGCTAAAGACGTGTTTATTTAACGTTGACACTTCAATCCAGAGAAGGATATACAGACCAATTACTGATAAGAACACAACAAAGATAAGATAATTACCGGATACATGAATGAATAACTGCCCTGATTGGAATTAGCATTACGTCAATGACACGTGATCGAGATAAGCTTGTCAAGTTTTATGAATGAACAGGTCCCCGTCATGAATGAATTGATAAGTTGTAGAATTTCATTGGTCCACGTCACTGAATTTATCGATCGTTTGCTTGACTGCTGGTACCACTTTTGGTCCGTCAACCTATTATTTTTAAATGAATTATCAAATATATTTTATGTATTTAACTCCATATAGTAATAAAAAAAATAACATAATAATACATATTAATTATTTATAAATATTTATTTCCATTTTGTAAACATGAGTTGACTGTATTGCTGTTTGTCGGTTTCAACATCGTGAGTTCGTCAATGAAGCTTAAAAATTTCTTCTTCTGAAACATAGCCCTTGTGTATAAGACGACCCCCTTCTTTGACCCCCTATTTTCTGGTATAAAAAAGTCGTCTTATACACAGTAATATACGGTAATTGGTTTGTGTTATAAGATGTTTAACCCTCTAAAGTGTTTATAAATGACATAAACCATCGATCATTATAAATGGGAAATTTGAAAAAATAAAATTTTGCCAAAAATGTGCTACTGTCCCTTTAAACCTGAAGGCACCTCAGCTCACCTCAAGATGCAATGTCACTACTGATGCAAACCTGTATAAACCTCTATTCTCTATTCCCAGATCTGTTGTCCCCAACAAAGACAAGTGGAAAGAAGTTCCCGAGTATCCCAGGTCTGCTTGACCGAGAGAGTCAAGTTCTTGACCCCTGGGGGAGTCTTTTTAAACTTCTCCAACTTGTCGGCAGCCATCTTGAATGGGAGATGGAAGCTGACATCTTCAACAAAGGGAGGTAAGAAAGTTTCATCGTGACATTGCCGCATTTAAATCTTTCAGTGAAATAGAAAGAAATTTATTTGATTTTATATACGCAACATTTTCAACAAAGAGATAATAAATAAAGTAATTTAAGTAATTAAATAAAGCCAGTATGGCGCAGAAAAGATAATTAGAGATAAGAATTTCATAAAAGTGGACTCTGCTTAAACTGTTTTCTTGAACTGACTTTTGATCCCTAAAAAGGAAATGATAAGAAAATCATCACACACTGTCCATACTGTTCCTTATAATTGTTATTGTGCAAACCGGCACTGGCGAGACATAATTTTAAAGTCTCTTATCTCATTGATAACTCATGCTCTCTCCAGTAAAGTTCAGTGGACTAAACATGGCTTCTCATCAAACCGACAGAAGTAAGTGGTCCAAAGCGGTGCTAGTTTAGAGAGAGTCCTCTGTATATATTTTTTAAAATATTTTAAAAATGTAATGCAGGGATCTACCGCAGGGTTGTGTTCTATTTCTAGTCGTATTATTAGCAATTCATTTTATTTCGGCACTTGGTCACACAATACTGTTTACAGACAGGTATGTAATCAAATACTCCTAAATATACAGATTAATTGATTGGAAAGTTGTCACGGTGTGTCTTTCATCAGCTAAGACATTTTCAGCATTTACTTTTATGTGTGATTTACATTTGGCTTTATCATCCAAAACTGTGTTCCGTAGGATATATCGATTGTGTGAGATCAAGCAATATCTCCTAGGAGATATCGTTTTTGCAGTAGATTTTGCACAATGCCCTGTCACCATCAACTACATGACATCACAATGTTTTTGCGTCATCGAGTAATGACATCACAATGCTATGACGTCATAAACATGATGACGTCACAATGCTATGACGTCCCCGCACTGGAAGTCAAATGGCAGAAATGTACTCAGAGATGTACACTATTTTCACTTAGACGTAATAAGAATGATTTTGGATGATAAATAGAATCTCACCCTGGTGTCTTCTGATGTCACGGTGTGTCTTTCATCAGCTAAGACATTTTCGGCATTTACTTTAATGTGTGATTTACATTTGGCTTTATCATCCAAAACTGTGTTCCATAGGAGATATTGCTTGTGGGAGATCAAGCGATATCTCCTAGGAGATATGATTTTTGCAGTAGATTTTGCACAATGACCTGCCACCGTTAACTACATGACGTCACAAGTCTTATACATCATCGAGTAATGACATCACAATGCCATGACGTCATAAACATGATGACATCACAATGCTATGACATCATTGCATTGCAAGGTAAATGGCAGAGATGTGCTCAGAGGTGTTCACTATTTTCATTGAAACGTAAGAAGAATGATTTTGGGTGATAAATATAATCTCACCCAAGTCACTCGTTGATAAAAGTAAAAATATGGTGGGGGTGACGGGGGGTTACCCATGCAAAATTTGTCAAAAGGGGGTGGTATCATGATATAGAGAATCTCACCCTCGTGCGTTCTGATATCAAATATATCAACACGAGTTGATAAAAGTTACAAGTTATTATTACTTTTATCAACTCGTGTTGATATATTTGATATCAGAAGACCCTTGGGTAGGATTCTCTATTTTATACATATTTTTAGTCTGATGTTTGCCTATGTTACAGAGATTATCAATGGCAATATCTCCTGGGTATTTTCAACCACATCAAGCAAGCACCGTCAGAACGAGGGCAGAAGCAGGTGTTGTATCTCTCCGTCGTCCTCTTCCTGCAGTGTCTCTACCTGTACGTCAGTCACGTCGACACGGAGAATCTCGCAGGTGGGAATTTATACAGTCAGTGTCATATACCATATTATTACCTACGGGGGCAATCATATCGGGGTTCATATTTTTCATACGATGCCCTAGGGCAACATATCACTTTGTCATGGTGACGTGACGTCATAAACAATGCTATGGCGTCACGTTTCGTCTATGACGTTGCGTTCTAAATGCGCGAAGGCGGGTCGCCAACCTATGGTTGAAAGTTAATTTTAGCGTGTTTTCATTAATTTTATGACTTCGGTAATAAACAGAATATTATATTCGTGCCTATGCCATACTATGTTTACGACACCCGTGCCTGAATATCGGTATATCCCCTTGCTCTCGCTCGGGAAATACTAATATTCAGGCACTCGTGTCTTAAACATAGTATGACATAGACACTCATATAATATCCTCTATTTCTCACAGGGCCTGGCAAACAAATGTCTTGAAAATACCTAACATACAATGAAGCTGTCAATATAAGAAATCTGAACACTAAATCAATTTTATTTCAGCGGAAAATGAAAAATTGCAATTTAGATGACATTGTTTAATGAAGAAAAGCCTTTAAAAATTAAAAAAATCATGATGTTTTTTAGAAAGAAAAAAAAATTGAAATGAAATTGAAAAATTGCAATTTTTATGACAAATCCAACTTTATTATGTCCAAGAAATGTTGTTGGATCAACGGAACATCTGGCAAAATTGATTTTTAACCCAAGAAAAACTCCCAACCAGCACACCATCCGAAAAGTGGAGGTGGTCTATGCTCTTATACTGCAAAGATACGGTACTATCTTTGATGTTATAGATGCTTAATCCATGGTCATGACATCAGTCTTTTGTGTTCTCAGTTAATTATTATTTAGGAATCTACTGACTGTCCCAGTCTGGAGGGTGTTAGGTTTAGACATTTTCAGTTATCACTAATCGAGTACATTTTTTTAGACTAATGTATTTTGTTTTGGTGTATCTGAATAGCATCTTAACATTTCTCTCAACTAGACAAATGAATTTTTTTAATGTTTCTGGTCTTTACAGGCTGACAAAAATGATGCGATGACAAGATTTAGAATTTTATTTAGGCAATTTTTGGGGGGAATCAAGAGTTAGACAAAATTTATGCAATTATGTATATAAATAAAGTAGTCAAGTAGTCAATAATCTCACACCCACACTCCATCTCAAGAGAAAAGAGTGACATTTTCTATCTCCAATGTTTTCTGAGGCTAAAAAATTAGTTATCTGCTCCTTATTATCCCACCGGTATATAATACCGTGTGATATAGTCATCGCCCCGTCCGTCTGCCCGTCTGTCCGTCTGTCCGTCCTAATCATTTCGTTTCCGGGGCAGAACTCGAAAACCGTTCATGATACCTTTCTGAAACTTTCCATGTGTATTACCCATCAACTGAAGTGGTGCCTTTTGATATTTTCAGATTTCTGAAAATTTTATTTTTTTTCGTTTCCATAGAAACTTGTTGAATTTGGACTTTGTTCAGAGACAGGTTCGTTTCCGGAGCACAGCTCCAAAACCGTTCATCATATCTTCCTGAAATTTTGCATGTGTATTACCCACTAACTGAAGTGGTGCCTTTTGATATTTTCAGATTTCTGAAAATTTTATTTTTTTTCGTTTCCATAGAAACTTGTTGAATTGGGACTTTGTTCAGAGACAGGTTCATTTTCGGAGCACAGCTCCAAAACTGTTCATCATATCTTCCTTTAACTTTGTATGTGTATTACCCACTAACTGAAGTGGTGCCTTTTGATATTTTCAGATTTCTGAAAATTTTATTTTTTTCATTTCCATAGAAACTTGTTGAATTGGGACTTTGTTCAGAGACAGGTTCAGCTGGTGCCTTTAGATATTTTCAGATTTTTTCTGAATTTTTTTTTTTCTACACAAGTATCTGTCAAAGATGTGTTTTACATATCTTGTGGAACCGCTGGGATATGTCATCTTCTGATGACTCTTGTGTTACTTTTGAAAAACTGAAAAAAAGACCTGAGGCGTTGGTTTGAAACTGATGTGCGCGGAAACCAGAAACAAATTCTTTTTCTTTTTGGGCCTAATGTTCTGTTTTCCAGAAATTTCTATTATTTTGTTTTATCTCTTGACCATTGGTAAATCACAGATAAACCAGCTGAAACTAGAAGACCAGACTATAGCATTATATTAAAATACTTCACCTTTTTTCGCCGAAAGGAAATTGAACCTGAGCTGTCCTGGACATGAGGAATGATCATGTACAGTACTCAAAATTGTTGTTGTTATCATAGAATTATCATAACTCTTTTTGCAGCCTCCAATCAGTCGGGTTCCCACATTCCTGTCGTCATATTGGAGAAATTCCGTACAGAGAGTGGTGATCCACAGACACAGTAAGTAATAATAATGTATTCTCTCGAGTAGACCAGGGCCAAAGACAAACAAACATTTTGAAAACATGAGGGTGGGCTTTTAGATGGGAGAGACCCAACTCAGATGAAAATTTATACCTGAGACTATCAGACAATCAAAAAAGGTTTTATGAAGGTTTTTGACAGATAAATTAAAGGCGCTGTTTCACGTTTTTCACTCAAATAAGTCGATAAAATGTATTTGAATAAAAATGTCAACAATGGTAAAACACCCTTCTCTCATCGGGAAATCAAGTTACAAATGAGTGTATATGGTTCCGTAAAGCCATGGGAATTTTGTTTGTCTTTCAAAATAATAAAATGTGTTCACAATAAAATGGCCGCCATGCAATTTTGGCTTTATACACAACGGCGTTATTACCACTACGGATAATTGGTTTGTTTAATAAGATGTTTTACCCTCTAAACTAAATATAAATGACATAAACTATTACTATAAATGAGAAATTTGAAAAATAAAATTTGCAATAAACGTGCTACAGCGCCTTTAAACTAATATTACAGATTTATGTTATATATGACCATGGAACATCTGGAAAAATAGGGAGTGGGCTATAACCTGAGATTTACCCCAACCAGGACAACCCTCTGTTAAGTGGGGGTGGTCGTAGGCTTGATTGTGGACTTATACCCGAGAGAATACGGTAATGGTTATTTATATGTCATACTTATTCATCCACAAGTGCTTGCTCACGAAGCTACCAACTTTATTACCTCGGGCATAAATCACTTGTTTTTGTGTGCTTGAAAGGTTTTTTGTTGTCATTTTAAAAAATTAATTAAGAATTTGCTGCAACATTATTGCCCATCCCCAAAATCCATTTTTCAACCAAATATACATCCTCTGTTACCAAGGGTTTATATATGCTCCGTTACTCTCCACTATATCACTAATGGGAAACTCTATCAGAAAAATCTGTACTAAAATTACCTGCCCTATATTTTTTTTTAAGCAACAATTTGAACTTAGTCTTTCTCAAGGCTAGTGTTTTTTATTTCCATGCAACAATTTGAACTTAGTCTTTCTCAAGGCTAGTGTTCGTTTTCGGAGCAGATCTCTAAAACTATTTGACCAATAATCACCACATATGTTAAACTTTCTTAATTGTTTGTCTTTAGTGACATCACCTATACTGTTATTGCTTTAATCCAGTGCTCAAGGTACAACCTTAATTCAATCTGATGCAAAACTGGCTTTTATTTCAGCATCAAATCATTTAGAAGTTCGAATATTTTGTTTGCTACAATTGTGAAGTTTAGAGGTTTGGAGCATTTTAGGAAGGGGGAGACATCTGTTTTTACGGGTAAAAACATTTTCTAGTTACAACTTGAGTTCTATGTCTTTTCTTTCAGACCCAAGATAAAGCGCTTACGACAAGACAACTCACATCTCCCGCAGCTCGTTGCTTCGTCAAACATTAGCAACTCCCAACTCATCACACAGAACTTTATCATGGCCATGAGATGCTTTGAGTTGCTTCATTCATCTGAGGAGCTGCGTAGAGGTGCGTTAACACTCTGATAAGGCTTAAAGGGAGGATTCTATCTGGAATATTTTTTGTGGAAACGAAATTCGAGAGGATATTCTAGTTTACAAATATATAATATTAATACATGATTACTATTTTTCGTCTGCTGCAATTCAAAGGTGACCTTGAACTGATGAGCCCCTTACATCTTTGATAAAAATCTGAACAAGCCCCTTAGCACCTTAATAAGCAGAGTTATCTCCCTTAGATCAGAGGTCTACAAGGTTGGGGAATTAGCCAACCAAGAGTTATTCCCCTTTAGCTATACACATGCAAGTAGGCAATACTGTCAGTTTTAACATCAAATAAAATATTTATTTTTAACGTAAAATTAGAAGATATTAATGAAGTTAATATTTTGATGACTTTATATTCCACAACTTGGTATAGACTAGCAAACATTTATTGAATAATAAAAACAATAAGAACTGAAGCCATTCAACGGCGCTGTGAGAGGGGAAAACTTACAGACTTAAAGCATTAATTGTTATTATTTTTATTGCATGTTATGTGTTACTATGTGATTTTTCTATCATTGTTCATGTTTTATTTTTTTTTAAATTGGGTTAGATACATTATTATTATATTTTCAAAGAATATATACTTTGTTTTGCCTACAATTACTATTTTAAAGCTAGTTCATTCAGCATAGCGACAATATAAGGCTAAAGTCGTGATATTTTATTGAAACCAGACAATGAACAGCGCAAGTGTCTTCTGACATCAAATATACTGGACCATAAATGTTAGATTGTAAATTTTAAGATACGAGGGGCGTTCAATAAGTGTTGCAAGCGGGGCATTGGTGTTTACATAAACAGTGTCAGCTTATAGCAGGTGTTACTATAGTCGAAACATAACATTGACACATGTCAAAACAATTTCTAGACATAACAATTATTTAGATATAATAGCTGCGCTGACCTAGGGGTCTCCATAATCATGGATTCTCTCAAACATGAACAACGCGCTGTGATCAAGTTCCTTACTAAAGAGGGATGCAAAGCTACAGAAATACATAATCGTATGTGTAATGTGATGGGTTAGGATGCCCCTAACTTTTCAACAGTTTGTCGCTGGTGTCTTCAGTTCAAGCGGGGCAGGGAGCCTTAGACGATGACCCACGGTCAGGCAGGCCATCTGAAGTCACCCGACCGGAAGTTATTGCCACTATCGAAAGACGAATTTTAGCTGACCGCCGTGTTAAAGTTTCTGAACTGTCTTTGGAATTCCAGATATCAGTTGGAAGTGTTGAAAAAATAATTCATGACCATCTTGGTATGTCCAAGGTATCTGCAAGATGGGTACCCAGAAACCTCACAGCACAAGATCGCCAGAAAAGAACCGAAAGTTGCATGGAGCTCCTGGATCGGTTTAATGCGGATGGTGCCAGGTTTTTGTCTCGTCTGGTGACAGGTGACGAAATCTGGATCCACCACTGGGACCCGGAAACTAAACTGGAATCCAAGCAATGGAAGCACCCGAGTTCACCGCCTCCCCTGAAGTTTCGCACTCAACCATCAGCTGGCAAGGTTATGGCGACAATCTTTTGGGATGCAAAAGGCATATTATTAATTGATTACTTGCCAACCAAAACTACAATGAATGGTCAATATTATGCCAACCTAATGCAAGAATTGCGAAAGACAATTCGACAGAAACGCCGTGGAATGTTGACACGTGGTGTTTTGATTTTGCATGACAACGCTCCAGTCCACAAGTCAAGAGTTGCACAGGCCGCTATACGTGATTGTGGATTCGAACAGCTTAACCACCCACTCTACGGCCCAGACCTAGCCCCCAGTGACTACTTCCTGTTCAGAAACCTGAAATCCGCCCTACGTGGAAGGCACTTCCGGGATGACGAAGACGTCAAAGCTGCCACAGAGGCATGGTTAGGGGGGCAAACGGAAGACTTCTACAAAAGCGGCATCAAAAGTCTTAAAGAGAAATGGAATAAGTGTATTGAGGTGAAGGATAACTATATTGAAAAATAAAAGTAAAAAATTGACTACGCGAGTTGGTTTTATATTGAAGTTGCAACACTTATTGAACGCCCCTCGTATGAATACTGATTAAATCATTCTTTGACCCACTGATGAAATATCAATTATAAAAATGCCAATATCATTGACTTATTTTGTCCAGGATGTATCAACACAGCTGCACATTGTAGAAAAGTACAAACATGGTAATTTGATGAATTTGGCAATGGCTGTGCATTTTGACAAATCTGCTGTAAGCACTTGATCTTACACAAGGGATATTTGCTGTGGAACACTGTTTTGGATGATTAATTGAATTCTGTACAATCAAAGTAGTATATGTGAGCTGTCCATAGTTTAGTTGTTCAGTTTGTTGTTCAGAGTTCATCGTCATGTGTTTTGTTTGTTGTTCAGAGTTCATTGTCATGTGTTTTGTTTGTTGTTCAGAGTTCATCGTCATGTGTTTTGTTTGTTGTTCAGAGTTCATCGTCATGTGTTTTGTTTGCTGTTCAGAGTTCATTGTCATGTGTTTTGTTTGTTGTTCAGAGTTCATCGTCATGTGTTTTGTTTGTTGTTCAGAGTTCATCGTCATGTGTTTTGTTTGTTGTTCAGAGTTCATTGTCATGTGTTTTGTTTGTTGTTCAGAGTTCATCGTCATGTGTTTTGTTTGTTGTTCAGAGTTCATCGTCATGTGTTTTGTTTGCTGTTCAGAGTTCATTGTCATGTGTTTTGTTTGTTGTTCAGAGTTCATCGTCATGTGTTTTGTTTGTTGTTCAGAGTTCATCGTCATGTGTTTTGTTTGCTGTTCAGAGTTCATCGTCATGTGTTTTGTTTGTTGTTCAGAGTTCATCGTCATGTGTTTTGTTTGTTGTTCAGAGTTCATCGTCATGTGTTTTGTTTGCTGTTCAGAGTTCATCGTCATGTGTTTTGTTTGTTGTTCAGAGTTCATTGTCATGTGTTTTGTTTGTTGTTCAGAGTTCATCGTCATGTGTTTTGTTTGTTGTTCAGAGTTCATCGTCATGTGTTTTGTTTGCTGTTCAGAGTTCATCGTCATGTGTTTTGTTTGTTGTTCAGAGTTCATCGTCATGTGTTTTGTTTGTTGTTCAGAGTTCATCGTCATGTGTTTTGTTTGCTGTTCAGAGTTCATCGTCATGTGTTTTGTTTGTTGTTCAGAGTTCATCGTCATGTGTTTTGTTTGTTGTTCAGAGTTCATCGTCATGTGTTTTGTTTGCTGTTCAGAGTTCATCGTCATGTGTTTTGTTTGTTGTTCAGAGTTCAGCGTCATGTGTTTTGTTTGTTGTTCAGAGTTCATCGTCATGTGTCAGACGTGGAGGATGGAGCTGTGGTCGTGGATGGGTCTCTTCCAGACGGACATGTGTCTCTACCAGGTTTGTACTCTCTCTCATCAAGTCATCCTCGGTTACCCAGGGTTTTATATATGCTCCCTTACTCTCCACTATATCACCCATGGGAAACTCTGTCTGCAAAATACCCGCCCTTTGTCGGCGTGACAAAGTCAGAAAACCAAAAACATACTCAATACAATAAGGCGGAAATGGTCAATGGAGATAACCGGTGATGGATGGCTAACAAAATGACCTTGTGTGCTTTGCAACGAAGTGATATGAATTGTCATTGGCTCGCAGGTGCAAGCTGCGTAGCGGTTTGATAGGCTCACGCCGGCCAAGGGCGGGTAATTTGAGTACAGATTTTTCTGATGAAATTTCCCATGGGTGATATAGTGGAGAGTAACGGAGCATATATAAAACCATGGGTAACCGAGGATGCTTTAGAGAGACTGTACACCCATATCCTCTTGATCTAATCTTAAGCTCATGTCATTATTCCCCCAACTACATAACTTGCCAATTTGCTGTTGGAATGAAGGCTGTGTTCAATTATTTCTAGCCCCAAGGTTAGTTATATGCACAAAAGAATGGAAATGACACAAAAGACTGTGGCCCCTCAAAATCTAATTCCTACTTTATGAATGATAATTAATAAAGTAATGTCCTGTTTTCAAATTATTTCTATGCATATACAGTCAGGCCTTGATAATCCCAACACTTCGGTTTTTCATAAAAAACTTTCTGATAGTGAAATGTTCGGACTACTGAAATGAACCAAAGAAGATGGCGTTGATCCCATTTAAATCTACAGACAGCCGAGAACGTGTTTAGATTATCAAATGAGTTTGACACGCTGAATATTTATATCTCCACGTATCAAATGAGAATTTCAATTTATTAAAATCACAAACTACTGACACGCTCAACTCCCGTGTCAATTCACTGTCATTGAAGTTGACCGATCCAATCAGTGTAATGATTGCTTGTCAAGGGGATTACCCGAATGCTTTTGATGAATCACCGGATTTATAAAGCAGAAAAAGTTGTAATTAACTGATCCGTTACGGCAGATTGGCGTTCGGATTCGGCAACAGATTAATGAATCATCATTTAATGAGTTTATATAGAGATGAGTTTGGTTACAGCTTGCTACCGTTCGGACACTGCGAGATTTGGATTATCGATGGCCAGACTATCGCGGCTTGACTGTATTGGCTAAATCATGAAGGTTAGTTATCTAACTTGAGTTGAATAATTCCCAAAGATAAACTCTATGTTCTGTTTAAACAGGGAGCCTTCCAAGAGGCGGTCGCACAACTACAGAGTTACTATATGGGGGCAAAGGGCAAAATGAAAGTGAGTGTCTAAAACCATAGAGAGGATATCTGTCTTTTCTTGACTAATACCATGTTTATCTCATCGAGTGAGGTAGAAAGTTTATATAAGGTTACGAAAATATATAACTTTTCTACCTCACAAGATGGGAGGGCGGGATAGCGCATTGGTTAGCCAATCAGATCAAGAGATCCAGGCTTCGAATCCCGCCAGGGGCACGACAACTTTGTCTGCAGTTGAGAACTGTTCTTAACGCAGTAAGGTTTGGGTGCAATGCGTCACTGCATTTCATTGTAGTACCGATCATGGTTCCCTAGTTCCAGCCGATGCTCGCAGGTTTCACCGCAATGCATAGCCACAAGGCGTTACGGGATTTCTCCCTGCCGTAATACTAGCAGCCGTGACATAAGCGAAATATTCTTGAAAGTAGCGTTTAACCCCAAACACCTCTGTTGAACTATTTAATTATCTATGGATCACATGCAAGAAAAATATTTGTTTGTTGTTTCAGATACGTCTGTCATTACAACTGGCTTCCTGTTTCTTCTGTCTGCGGAATTATGCGGTGAGTGTTTAAACTGGTACTCTGGCTGATTTAAGGATTATAGTTTTATGGAGATTTGCCCTATTTGTGTTTATAAGATACCCATGGCAATCAAACAAAGGTGGTCAATGGGACCGACAGCATGCTTTATGAGACAATAAAACATGCTCATGATTTCAGATGTCAGTTAGAGCGTCGCTTAGCAGATGACGTCATATTTTACATCACATTGATTGTTCAATGTTAGTGAATGTGTTCTACGACCGGAGACATATAATTTTTTTAAAAACTAGTTTTTAGAAACAAAATATCTCCAAGGTTTTTTTTTATATAAAAGCGAGTAACTATTTAAGGGCATCTCATATAAGAAATAGAAGACTCGTTGTTGTGGTTTATCGTAGAATAAAACATAGCAGTGAGCATAAAACACTCAGGGCTGTGCCCCGGTTGTGTTTTATGCTCCCTGCTATGTTTTATTCAACGATAAAACACGCGAACTCGTCTTCTATTTCTTAAATATAGTGCTTGTCCGACAGTCCGTAAGCTGGTAACGTTTTAGCTAATCAGACACATGGCTTATGGCATGGACTGGAATCCTTATGTTGGGTGCCGTCCGCAAAGTTTTCACATTTTCGACTTCGAGCGGACATTTTTGTTGCATAGATGTAATAAATGATTATAACACAATCCAGTTGAAACACATTATGGAGGGAAATAATTTTACATATAATTTTGAAAATTTGACAGAAAATCATGCCCACTCATTCAGAAATAAAAACAATGAGAAGTGAAGCTATTCATGGGCTCTTCAAACGTAGAAAGCTTTGCTACAGCATAATAGAATATTGTTGAACGGTCAAAAGATACATTATTTGTTTCTATGTGGATTTTTAAAATATATGATTTTTTAATAATAAGTTATTTATAAAATCAATTAAAAAAACCCATTGTTTTCCATTTCACATAATGCACAAAAAATGGCAGATATTATGTAGAATCCTCTCTTTAAGGTAAGATAATATGAATGTAATATCAGTGAAGTTCAGCAACAATGGGCGTAGCTCGCTGGATGGGTGGGCTACCCACCTCATTCCTGGATAAATAAAAACTGAGAGTTTGAAGGGTGATTCCCTCCCCCACACTGGGACATGAGTTGAGAGGCTCATGGTGTCACCTTGGGCGAGGGACTTTATTCAAAATGTGCCTCTGTTCACTCAGCTGTACAATTGAGTACCTAGTTTGGAAGTAAAGATGTGACAGATAACCTTCGAGCGCTTTAATTGGTAGCTGATGTTGCATACTCCAAAGGGAGTTGAGAATGAAACAAGAGTTATCAGAAGATGACATATCCCACCGGTCCCACATAATTATAATTTGTTTCTATGGAAACGAAAAAAAAATAATTTCAGAAATCTCAAAATGTCAAAAGGCACCACTTCAGTAGGTGGGTAAAACACATAGGACGTTTCAGAAAGATATCATGAATGGTTTTCGAGTTCTGCTCCGGAAATGAATTGATAACGGACGCACAGACAGACAGACGGACAGGATGATGACTATATCCCACGGTATTACAACCGGTGGGATAAAAAGGAACGATGTTGGTCCTTACACCAGGATAATAATGTGTGAAGCACTTTGAGCATGGCCCTTTGTGTTGTGGATTTAGCACGATATAAGTATCCTCATTATTATGTATTCACAGAAAGCGTGCGAGCTGGTGCTGGATGTTGTTGCGTGTTTACCTGAACTGTCCCCGAGTAACATAGACAGTTCCCCGTCGGCGTTTAAGTCCCTGTCTACATCTGGCCCAGTGCGACATCTTGTCCTCATGCAGTGCAGCGAGACTGAGATCATCCCCTATTGTGTTCATATGCTCATTACCTGTCTTAAGGTGAGTTCTTAGTACAAACAAACAAATTCTAATGATATTGTGCCAAAATGTGATACCAGACAAATGTAGTGTTGTATACAGATTATTCAATAGCACCTGTATTTGTTTTAAAGCAGTGTATTAAATAAGGTCCATCGGCCATCCTGGAATCTGATAAGCTCAGTCAACAAATATGTCTACCCTCTGGACAGTGTCATAGGCGTACGAACGGTTC
Source organism: Gibbula magus (assembly GCA_936450465.1). Taxonomy (NCBI): domain Eukaryota; kingdom Metazoa; phylum Mollusca; class Gastropoda; order Trochida; family Trochidae; genus Gibbula; species Gibbula magus. Next base: position 53,695,164 of record OW388298.1, read on the forward strand.
AAAAGTTGGGGGCAAGATTTTGAATTTTTTAAGCCAGGGGTGGGGAGTGGCAAGATTTTGAATTTTGTAAGCCATTTTTTTCGAGGTAACTTGCAAAATCAAAGTTTTTCTATCTATATTTGTTCTTAAATATCTGGATTTGAGTTTAAATCTCGATTTTGGTACCTCAACAAATTTCAGGCTGTGAAAAAAGTGGGTTCCTACACCTATGAGTGCCACTATATCAGTGATTATGACACTAAACTCATCTTTTTAGAGAAAAAGTAATTTTAAGCTACAGAATATTTTTAACTTCTTTCCTTTTTGCAGGAAAGGATAGCCAGCCATGCATGTGACCTCAGTTATGGTCACTTGATTGTCTTGCTGCAATTTGATTGGCCGAGATATGAGAGCCTCTTTCTGGACGTGATACAGAAGATTCAAAAGCAAGGCAGTTTCACCTACAGCATCTTCTTCACATATGTCTTCAGTATCCTTCAACAAGGTCAAATGAGTTTGTTACCTGACATTTTTGTATGGTTGAGACTTTTCTTAGACAGGTGAAAGTTCTGACTCTCAACTAATGCAGTTTGCCTTGTTAAAAGGAGGGTTCTATCAGGGTATTTTTTGTGGAAACGAAATTCAAGAGGATATTCCTGTTTACACATATATGCTATTAATACACGGTCAAATTGAAAGATAATAATTAAGTCAATACTTTGATGACTTTACAATTCACAACTTGATAAAGATAAGCGCAGATTGTTGAAAGCTAAAAACATTGAGAATTGAAGCCATTCATCGGTGCTGAGAGTGGGGGAAAACTTCGCTACAGCCAAATATCACATTGTTTATTAGTTTTATGATACGTTATGTGTTACTATGTGAATATCCTATAAGTATATATGTTCTTTTATTATTTTTATGCCCCCGAATCGGAGATTCCGGGGGTATATTGTTTTTCACCTGTCCGTCTGTCTGTCAGTGTGTTTGTCCACAAAAACTTTAACCTTGGCCATAACTTTGGATTGCTCAAAACTAGGTCTTTAATACTTGGCATGTGCATACCTTGTGATGAGACCTTTCAGATGAGGTCATCATATTTGACCTTGTGACCTTGACCTTGCCGCAGTGGACATTTTATGAAAACTTGAACCTTGGCCATAACTTTGGATTGCTCAGAACTAGGGCTTTAATACTTGGCATGTGCATACCTTGTGATGAGACCTTTCAGATGAGGTCATCATATTTGACCTTGTGACCTTGACCTTGCTGCAGTGGACATTTTATGAAAACTTGAACCTTGGCCATAACTTTGGATTGCTCAGAACTAGGGCTTTAATACTTGGCATGTGCATACCTTGTGATGAGACCTTTCACATGAGGTCATCATATTTGACCTTGACCTTGCCGCAGTTGACATTTTCAGAAAACTTTAACCATGGCCATAACTTTGGATTGCTCAGAGCTAGGGCTTTCATACTTGGCATGTGCATACCCTATGATGAGACCGTCATATGAGGTCATCATATTTGAGCTTGTGACCTTGACCTTGCCGCAGTGGACATCTTAAGAAAGCTTTAACCGTTGCCATAACTTTGGTATATCCGGGGGCATCCGTGTTTAACAAACACATCTTGTTAAATTGGGTTATATATATACCTTGTTTTCATTTCACCAAATGCAAAGAAACCAAGATGGCGGAAGCGGCCGATGCCGATAGAACTTTCCCTAGGGAGAGGTGTGTCGCCATATTGGATATTTTTGCATTACGTGAAATGAAAACAGGCTATATTGTACCTAATTTGCAACATTTTAATAACTAAAGACACACACTGACAGAGTATTCACATAGTAACACATAACATGTCATAAAAGTAGTAAACACTCTGCTGGGGCTGGTATCTAGATATAGAGAATCTCACCCTCGTGCGTTCTGATATCAAATATATCAACACGAGTTGATAAAAGTTACAAGTTATTTTTACTTTTATCAACGAATGTTGATATATTTGACATCAGAAGGCATGAGGGTGAGATTTTATTTATCATCCCAAATCATTCTTATTACGTTTAAGTGAAAACATCTCTGCCATTTGACTTCCAGTGCGGTGAGGTCATAGCATTGTGACGTCATCATGTTTATGACGTCATAGCATTGTAACGTCATTACTCGATGACGTAAATGCATTGTGATGTCATGTAGTTGATGGCGACAGGTGTTGTGCAAAATCTACTGCCAAAATGATATCTCCTAGGAGATATCGCTTCATCTCACACAAGCGATATCTCCTGTGGAACCCAATTTTGGATGATAAATGCCAATATGTTGTTACTACATAGTATGAAAGACACTTCAGAAGCCGTGTGAGTTCCTTGACCAATGACCAGATATGGATATACTGGAAGAGTTGGCCTTTCTGGACACTATGGAGGGGGGACGGGTCAACCTGGACATTATGCCGGTCAGCACACGTGCTCTCGCCCAGTGAGTATACGCATGCTTCTCACTCCTGCTACTTGAGTACCACTTGCTGCTCCATCAGTCTATGCAGACATGCCTACCCTAATGATTTTGGCGTAAGCCTTACTATTTTTTTGGTCAAATTACGACCTTACGATCGAATAGCAAAAAAAACGATAAAATCAATTAAATCAAAATAAATTTAATTTTATTTGTCTTTTCATAGATCGTCTATAATTCTTATAAATTCTGTGTGTGAACTAACCTGTCATTTATTAACTGTTTTGATGAATGAAAAGCTAGTAATACTTATGTAAACACGAATCAACTGTTACTGTTAAAACCAGGAAGTAACCAAATTGATAAATATGGCAGTGCGCATGATTGTTCAACGAAACGAAAGCGGGCAGAATCGAAACGTGTTATAAATTTGACTTTATTTGTTATAATTACTGTAGTGCTCATAAAATAGTTACCTTACTAATAATTTGCTGAAATGACTATTTTTTAAAGGTGGTCCTACTATTTCTTACAAAAAGGATAGGTACGTCTGTATTTTGCAATTTTTATTCCTCGGGAAAACAGTTGATTTTAATCAAACTGTGTGTTAGGGTAGCAGAGACAAATACACTGATGGTGCAGGATGCAGTACCGTCGTTACCATCATAATACATAAGTATTCAAAAGCTGTATATTCATAATGAAGATATATGTACTTCTGAAAACAAAACAGTTCACAATTACATTAGTTGAATTACGAAATTTTACCTGAAGAATATGGCATGAGATGCAAGGGACATAGCATTCCCTATAAAACAGATTTCTGCTTTATTCTTTAATTGGAGATTAAAATTGAAAATGAAAAGCTCTAAAATGCTGAAACAATTTGCCTAATACGTGGCAGGATGTGATTGGCTAATTGAAATAATTGAAATAATTGAAAAAGCTGAAACTATATGCCTAATACGTGGCAGGATGTAATTGGCTAATTGAAATAATTGAAATAATTGTAATGATTGAAATAATTGAAATGAAAAGTGAGGTATATTTTAAAATAAATTTTAAACTTTTCGGAAATGTGTTCATAATCATTTCTGCAAATTATCGATTATTTGCGATTATAGGAACTTTAACAAAGGGAGTAATCTGAAATTGGCGCTTGGCTGAGGAGAAGCAGGCAAAGGGTTAAGAAAGTATTCTTTGTCTTCCCTCGCAGGTGAATCCCGCCAGGGGCACGGCAACTTTGTCTGCAGTAGAGAACTGTTCTACACGCAGTAAGGTTTGGGTGCAATGCTACACTGAATCTCAGCGTAGTACCACCCATGGATAGCCGTTTGGAGTTATCTGCCCCTTGGTCGATGCTTGCAGGTTTCACCGCAATGCATAGCCACATGACGTTGCAGGCTTTCTCCCTGCCATAATACTAGCAGCCGCAATATAAGTGAAATAATCTTGAAAGCAGCGTTAAACCCCAACTCACTCACTCACTCCCTCGAAAGTTATGACTTGTTCCAGTTTCCATTTGATCCTTGCTGCAGACTCTTCTGTGCTAGTGTAGCAGCACGCTGCACCTGAACTTCATGGTGATGTTACGAAAACACAGAAAAGTTAACAAAATGCAGCAAGACTTAAATAAGCCAGTGATGAAGACTGGTTTGAGTTAATAATTGAATGGCTCCGGGCAATAAGTCCACAACCCACAAAAAGTTACTTTTGAGAAAATCGAGTTTAAAGTTTTTTGTGGGATACCAAATTTTTTTAAATATTAAACTTTAGCAAAAACATGACAAACCACATAAAATAATGGATGGTGAAAGATATAGTCTTTATATAAATTATATCGTCAGAATTTTCATAGTCTGATTCCTGTGATGGTTTGACATTAGTTTGATCCTTATCATAGGTGAGTGATGACATTTCCTGCAAAACATCCTCGTCAGAAAGTATCCTGGACGCCATGTTTTTAATGGCTTATCACATTCTTGCAAAATGAAAAGAAGGAACGTGGCTTATCCTAAATATGGAAATGATGCAGCCCATTTACCATTAATATATAGTCGAGCGGATAATTCAAGATGGCCACCATTTTTCAAGATGGCCGCCATTTCATGATCAAAATTACACTTTCAGGGACTTATTTATGTATTAAAGTTGAAAATTTTACTCAATATGCATAAAATTAGGCACAGATGTTGTCCATACTATAGACAAAATATACAGATAGGGAGGCACTCACAATTCAAGATGGCCGCCATTTCATTATCAAAATTTCACTTTCATGGACTTATTTTCACCCTCATTTCTACTACTGTCCAAACAACAAACAACAATGACTGCATATTGAACAGGTTTTTTTGGAGCTTAATAAAAATAATTACAACACATATTTTTGAGTGCCTCCCTATCTGATGCCATTATCCGCTGGACTATAAGTTCAGGGGAGATAACTGAATCTAATATGGTATGACCATTTGCAACCCACAAAAAAGGATTATCTCAAAAAATCATAATGTGGGTTGTCTACTTATTACCCCAAGCCATTTAATTGCGTAGCTGGCAGTACCCTCTACTAAAGCAAAGTGTGATAATCATTAGTTAACATCAGTTGATTAATTAACTATTAATTCCAGACAGCGGACGGTGACGCGCGGAGTCAACAAGGGGGTGAAGGAAGATTTCCGGGCGAGTCTGGAGAAACAGGTGAAGACCGTGAGAGAACCAACAAACAAAATAATTCTCGCCTTCCTCCAGGAAGAGAAGGATCTGCTGCTGCAGGCACTTTAACCTGGACTCTTTGTAAATAAATGTAAATAGGATTCTCAGCATTGTGTTTTCTATTCTCTTGAATGTCCAGTGTACATATTAATTATGTCTCCCCCAGAAGGGTCGGGAGACATATTGTTTTTGGCTGAGTTCACATCACTGCATCTACCACTACCACTGATATAGAATTTACGGGAGAACACCACTGATATAGAATGTACGGGAGAACACCACTGATATAGAATGTACGGGAGAACACCTCTGATATAGAATGTACGGGAGAACACCTCTGATAAAGAATGTACGGGAGAACACCACTGATATAGAATGTACGGGAGAACACCACTGATATAGAATGTACGGGAGAACACCTCTGATAAAGAATGTACGGGAGAACACCACTGATATAGAATGTACGGGAGAACACCTCTGATAAAGAATGTACGGGAGAACACCACTGATATAGAATGTACGGGAGAACACCACTGATATAGAATGTACGGGTGAACACCACTGATATAGAATGTACGGGAGAACACCACTGATATAGAATGTACGGGAGAACACCACTGATATAGAATGTACGGGAGAACACCACTGATATAGAATGTACGGGAGAACACCACTGATATAGAATGTACGGGAGAACACCACTGATATAGAATGTACGGGAGAACACCACTGATATAGAATGTACGGGAGAACACCACTGATACAGAATGTACGGGAGAACACCACTGATATTGAATGTACGGGAGAACACCACTGATACAGAATGTACGGGAGAACACCACTGATATTGAATGTACGGGAGAACACCACTGATATAGAATGTACGGGAGAACACCACTGATATAGAATGTACGGGAGAACACCACTGATACAGAATGTACGGGAGAACACCACTGATATTGAATGTACGGGAGAACACCACTGATACAGAATGTACGGGAGAACACCACTGATATAGAATGTACGGGAGAACACCACTGATATAGAATGTACGGGAGAACACCACTGATATAGAATGTACGGGAGAACACCACTGATATAGAATGTACGGGAGAACACTTCTAATGATTGCTGTATACAGTGGTTGGATAAATATTGTGGCGTTTTTGAAGGACAGAGAGGCCAGTGTCGATAAAGTAGACGACATGAACAATAACATACGTACTTCATGTTGCAAGTTTCGGTGGCCATGTTGATATGGTGGAGTACGTTCTGTCTCTTAAAGGGGCAGTAGCACGTTTTTTGGCTAAAAAATATTGATGAAATGTATTTGAAAAATAATGTCGTTAATAGTAAAACACCCTTCTCTTTGGAAAATCAAGTTAAACAATGAGTCTAAATGGTTCCATAAAGTCATGGGAATCATTTTTGTCATTCGAAATAATAAAATGTTTTCACAATAAAATGGCCGCCATGCAATTTTTGCAATAACCTATTTTCATCTTCTTCTCCAGTTCTAAAATGTCTAGAGAGCTGAAAAGTTGTGTGCAGACTCCTTGGCCAATGGGGATTGTAAATTGTAGATTTCGTGACCCCAAATGGGGTCACAGAGGTCACATCCTTAAAAACCTATTTTCATCTTCTTCTCCAGTTCCAAAAGGTCTAGAGAGCTGATAAGTTGTATGCAGACTCCTTGGCCAATGGGGATTATAAATTGTTGATTTCGTGACCCCGTCCCCCAAATGGGGTCACCAGGGTCACATCCTTAAAAACCTATTTTCATCTTCTTCTCCAGTTCCAAAAGGTCGAGAGAGCTGAAAAGTTGTGTGCAGACTCCTTGGCCAATGGGGATTCTAAATTGTAGATTGTGTGACCCCGTGACCCCAAATGGGGTCACAGGGGTCACATCCTTAAAAACCTATTTTCATCTTCTTCTCCAGTTCCAAAAGGTCTAGAGAGCTGAAAAGTTGTATGCAGACTCCTTAGCCAATGGGGATTCTAAATTGTAGATTTCGTGACCCCGTGATCCCAAATGGGGTCACGGGGTTCACATACTTAAAAACCTATTTTCATCTACTCCAGAACAAATGTACCTAAAAGGCTGTAATATTGTGTGCAGATTCTTTAGCCAATGGGGATTCTAAATTTAAGATTTGGAGACCCTGTGGTGCCTCAAATAAGGGCCTCAAGCCATGACCGAAAAATCTATTTCAGTCTTCATCATTAAACGATATAAACCCTGATGAGCTACAGAGCCCATGGCTCTATTTTAATTTTGAAAACATACTTTGTAAGTGTTTTTAATTGCTATGTGATGTTAACTATTGCAACAATAGGGAAATTTGCAAGGGCGCGTTTCTTCAACTCCACAGTGTACTTATGCATTTTCTAACATGGCTATGTATTTTACAAGTCCTGCAGGGCAGTTTATTACATATTTTATGTACTTTTCACGTAGTTCTTAGTGTTTTAATTGTGTTTTTTGGTGAAAAGCCCTTAGCAACGCTGGAAAGATATTATGCAATTAAATGTTTTGCGGCCAAAGGGTCATTTTATTTTACCCACACTCTCGACTCTGTCGCCCGTGTTTACATGGCACATACAATGTTAGAACAACATATTTTATTAATGTTCGACCTTTTACTTATGTTGCGAGTGTATCTTGATGCATTAATTGAAACAGTAATATCATATATTTGGCGATAAGGTAAGAATATGTATGTCACGTGAAAGTAATTGGACTTAAATCAGCAGGTGTGGTCTTCGGGCACATATAAAAGCCAAATAAAATATTATGAACAGTTCTGAATGGCCATTTCAAATTTGAAACTATAAAAGTAGATTCCAGATGTCTTGATCACTGACTATTACATATTTCTCCTCTGCTATAGAGCACACTGCGAATATCATAAACAGTATAAACATATCGCAGTTTATGCTTACTCCTTCATCAGGAGAAATTGAGATAGCATACATTCCGAAATAACGGGTCTGTTCACAAGAAAGAAGTCATTATCCAGAAAAAAATGTTATTTCTTATGTATTCAACTTGATATGATGTGATATTAATTTGTTATTCCAGTTTTGGTGCAGTAGAAAACTAGAGTAAGAAGAAAACGTGAACACAGTTTACACAATCTGCAATTTACAAGTTATTGTGTTGCTTTGTGGCGAGTCCCTCCCCCTCAGGGTCAGGCACAAACCACCAGCATTGCATGACTGTCCAAACAGTTTATTAACACACCAACCTAGATCGTGACACAAATCAAGATTCAAGAACTTTATTCTTTATTACCCATTCTATTTGTATCGGGTAAAAATATCAAGAAAAGGGTCCACTTCTCTTGAGACGACGTCCAGATTTAACATTTTCAACTTAGAACTTCGAAAGAAATTTACACCCCAAAACTGCTAATATAAATGCTGCCACGGAATTGTATTAATCTCTACTTGTTCAGGTTGCCATTTAAGCAAAAAACACATACAAATTCTTGGTTGTTTTTGTATGGAAAGGTCCTCTTGAAAAAAAGCACATAAGTTCGAAAATCGTCTATATTCTATACTATCCAAATTAGCCTTTCCATACACAGGCCAAAATAATATAAAGTTGAAAACCCCCAAAACCATACATCCACACATAATGACTGCTTCATCGAGCTGGGCTTTATTGTTTTTAGTTCTGACCCTAAAACGAACTTGTGTGTTGTGCTTTTATGGAAACAGTCACAAATACAAATCCCCAAAAAGTTGAGAATCCCTCAAAATCATATATACTCTGCTTGCTTTGCATAGTGACAAACTGTTTTTTGAATATGAATTTCAAGTTTTCTAATTCTGGTTTAAAACTAGTAGTTAGCATCTCCGAGATGCACGGACGCATCTCACATTATACACAGCCATAAAGCAGGTCACCCATCTAGGTTGTGGCGCAAATCAATGTTGCTGAAAATTACTGAGGAGAAGTGATTTCATGCTTATAAGGCCGCTTTCAAGAGTATTTCACTTCTATTGCAGTGGCTAAAACCAGCATAATGTAGGGAGTAAGCCCACAACACCAATGTGGATATGCATTGCAGTAAAACCTGCACGCAGCGGCTGGAACAAGCGTTCTATAGGCTGATCTTCCCTGAAATTTAGTGTAGTGCTCATTGTCCTCAAACCTTTCTCAGACAAAGTTCACAAGTCCCTGGCGAGAATCGAACCCCAGACCTCTTGGTCAGAAGCAGAACACACTGACCACTTTACTAACCCGCCCCTGAATGTTGCTGAGAGTAATCAACTGAGCTGGGTACACGGCCAGTTGCCGCCATTGTTAACGGCTGCTATTATTTATATGGGATAATACACGACCTGCCATTTAAAACCACTTTTATTAAACGAGTTACTTATCTGGTATAAAATGAGCAAAAGCGAGTGTGATGTCATCTCCTTCACGAGTTTAATAGAAACGGTAATATATGGAAGGCAGTTTAGTATTCGGTTCATTACTTACAATTGTAATCAAGCCGACAGTGTGCTGTGCCCACTGGTGCGCACAACGACTTCCACTATTCACATCGGGGAGCTACTTCAGGGCCAGTAGGTCCACGTTTTTTACAAATTTTATTTTTTCCAAATTTCCAATTATTAATGATAGTATATGTCATATGTATTTACTTTAGAGGGTAAAACATTTTATTACACAAACCAATTATCTGTAGTGGTAATAACGGTGTTGCCTATAAATAAAAAATTGCATGGCGGTCATTTTATTGTGAACACATTTTATTGTTTTGGATGACAAAAACTAATCTCATGGAAGACAGAAGGGTGTTTTACTATTGGTAAGATTATTTTTCAAATACATTTCATTGACTTATTTTAGCGAAAAAAACGTGCTACTGCCCCTTTAAAAAATCCGCCATTCATGCCGTGATGACGTAAAACCATTGTGACGTCACAGCAAAACACTGTTATGACGTCACACTTTCATGGGATTCTTCCTCTTGTATATCCCCTATCTTTGTCCTTAAGTGTTCATTCCCCTGTCACTCCCATGTCTTTTAATTTAGCGTTGATGGTGAGATTTCCACTAACAGTCGATCCAGTCATTTTATAAACAGGATGTATTCGCTCAAATGTTCACATTTGTTCGTGAAAGTAATCAGCTTCCAGTACATAATATCAAAGCGTTTTCAAAATGACTATTCACCAAACGAAAATGGCTAAATTGCAATCAAAATGTATTCCAAATCCCCCAAATTAGACTTCGTGGTTGTAATAATTTGGCAAAATCAAGAATGAAACAGCTCACAAGAACACACCTTTCCAGGAAATGCAGTACCAAGAAATCAGCGTAGGGCTCGTCTCCGAATTTGTTTTGTTTAGAATTCTCTGTGACACAACTCGTCATTTTAAAATTAGATAAAACAATCAGATCAGCACTAAAATTGTTGTTTGGTTACTCAGCAGCTACTTTTTAAAATATCAGTATCGATTTTGAAAGAGTTTTTCATTTTTTAATGTAACTATCATTTAAATTTTGAAACGACCCCTACTGTCGGGCCAGCTCTTCCCTTTGCCGGATGTTGTTGTCGCTTGGACAGTGTTTTGGATTGTGTTGACACGAGTTTTGCACCAGTGGATATCTTATGTGCAAGATCTAAGACTTGGATACCCATATCTACTCGTGACATTCTCTTGGACTAGACTACAAGCATCAGACGTCGCCCGTGTTCGCTAAGAACTCCTAGAGTCGAGAGAGATGTGTCCGCTGGCTGAGAGGAGACGGGAATCGGCTATATGGTAGATCTAAGACATTTTGTTTTTCTATACATGATGTGTAACTTTGTTGATAGAATTGTCTTCAATTTACCCAATATCGGACATCACCCGTCTGTAGAGATACTCTTTGCTTTGGCTTGTGACAGTAACAGGTGATTGTAAAAATAACCATCAAATCAGGCGATGACAGCCGCTTGGCTACTGAGTTCGTTTGTTAATATGGTTTATCGAAACACCCAAGCCGTGATCAGGATTTGCATTTATATTTGCATTATTTTGTGCATTTTTTTATGAATAAGTGTCGACAAGAAAAAGAGACAAGGACATTACTGTATTTAAAAAGACTAAAGACGTGCGAATAAGACCAGAATCTTTTGCAGGAGCTCGGGCTGGACTCAGTTATGTGTTCCTACACCAAAAGTAGTCAAAATATTCAAGAATATAGTGCAATCTTTAAAAAGAAAAAAAAAGATTTTTCTTAGACTTCCAAGTCTGTTTATCATAAAGAATCTGTTTTTCAGTTCGTAAGATACATTAGAGCTCGTTTTGGTCAGAAATCTTTACTATGAGTTTTTCAACTTTTCTTCGAAAGCAAAACACTTTTTCAACTTCTGTCTTCAGACTGCTGAATTCTTGCTTTGTCATCGTCGCACTGTTGCCCCGGAACTAACTTTTGTTTTAAGTTAAAATCCACTGAGGCCTATATAATTGAAACAGACACTTTTCTGGCTCTTTTTTATGAATAATATTACCTCCAATAAATGTTGACAAATTTAGGCTGTACATTTAAAGTTTTAAATGTTTTAAGCAGTAAATGATTTTGGACATGTGTATTCAGGGGCGAGGCTGCAGCACTGCCATGTTTGTATACAAAATAATGCCTTTTTTTCATCTTAAAGAACGCTTCGCAGATATCTGTTAGAAGCAGTACTATATTTAATCTGTTATTCAGTTCTCACTGCACAAATTGGAGAATTTTGGCGGCAAATCTTGACTATGAAATTTTGAAGTTTTCTGACTTTTCAAGAACTTTCTGCCGTGACAGCTCGGCTGTCGGCAGTGAACGTGGTCACGTGATTTCTGACCTTGACCTTTGTTCAAACAACTGATTGACACCTTTAGAATCCCTCACCAAAAAATTAATCATACTTATTTTAATATTTCCAGTGGTGACAAACTAAGCATTTGACAATTGAGTAAATATGATGAATATTGTCATGTGAGATGATTTGTGTACATGGGGCTTGTCTTGAGTGACCATCCTTCCGTTTGTCCATCTCTGAACACTGCATCTTATTCTCTACTGTATCCATTGAACTTGTTTTTCCTGCATATATCTAGACTAACACATTTCATTTTTTTTTTAAAAATACCCTGACTTATGAGAGTTTTTTTTGTGCCTTTTGAACAAATCAATCATCTTTAGGCAAATTTATTATTTACTTACCTTTTCATCTACTAATTTTTTATTTGAAATTTTGAGCTTTCAAGTTTTATGCCAAGAATGTATGGTATTAGATGTCATTGTGCCTATTGATGAAATTTATAATCTATGACCTAATTTTCATATTATTCAGAATCACTTTTAAAAATTTATTTGTCTACATTGTATCTCTCAAAAACTTTTCAGAGACAGAAATAGATTTGGTACAAAGAATAAAATAACTTGATGCTCTAGTCATATCTTTTGCAGCCATTAATAATTGATGACTTATGTTGAAATGAATGCCTTTCTCTAGCTCATCAGGTCTATATAAGGCACTGGGTCACTGATTTAAACATATTTTATTCACATAGAGAGAAATGAAGTTAGAATACCCTCTCCTTGAATATAAGTAATTGGGTCACTCCAGGATCTTCCTTCTCCATCTGTAAACTTTTTACATTTTCAACTTCTCTTCAAGAACCACTGTACACCGAAGCTGTGAAGAGGCCTCTCATTGTCCAGTTAGTTACAACCCAAGCCATAACCTTGCATAGCTGCCAAGTCAAGTTAATGTTCAAGTGCTCAGGTACAAATAGTATGCATATTTAAATAATTTTGGGACAAAATCTCCAATTGACAGAACCCAAAGATATTGATGACATACCCCTGGCCCTTACAGTGTAAGCATGACATGACATGACCAAAACAGTGACTCTGGAAGGAAGTGATTTTGTGCGGAGCATATCTCTCAAACTAAACATGCTATGATGCTAGCTTCACCAAACTTGCTACATATGTTAGCCATGATCTCTAGTTGTGCCGGTTCAGGTTTAGACAGATTTCTGAATTTTACTTTGGCGTTTTCCATGGAAACATAACCAAAATAGTGACTCTGTAAGGAAGTCATTTTGTGTGGAACTTATCTCCATAACTATAAATTATAGTTACACCAAACCTCATATACATGTCAACCATGGTGTCTAGATGGTGCCTAGATGTGCTTTTTGAGGTTTAGACCTATTTCAGAATTTTATTTTTTGCGGTTTCGATGGAAACATGACCAAAATAGAGATTCTGTGAGGAAGTCATTTTGTGTGGAACTTATCTCTCAAACTATATATTCTAGCTGCACCAAACTTCATACACATGTCAACCATGGTTTCGAGATGGCGCTAGGATGGTGCCTAGATGTGCCTTTTGAGGGTTAGACCTATTTCTGAATTTTATTTTTTGCGGTTTCCATGGAAACATGACTGAACTGTGAGAGTAGAACCCTGTATTGTTCCGGCAGCTGGTCTGTCTGCTGGCACCATTCCAGAAATTACACATGGACATTAAGGCGGGCGGATTTGTATTGTGCATTTCTCCAGTTTTTGTAGGGCTGCATGAGGTCAGCCGGAAGTTGAACTGCTTTGGCCTCATCGGTGCCGGCTGTGGTTGTATCAAAGTCAAAGTCGATTTTGCGTCGCTTTGAGTTTGGGGGGTGAGCCTCCACCTCAATCACGCTAGTGAAGCTCACTAAGCGCATGAAGGAACCGGCGGACAGACAGACAGACAGACGAGTCCAAACACTTGGACGAAACTAGTTACTCTAGCAATCAAACTCCTTGCCCCCATAGACGTTACTAGGCCAAACTTGTCCTTTTAACCTATGTATGGATATAATTTTTATGAATATTGTAAATCCTCACTGAACTTCTTAATAGAACATGTCATTCTGATCAAGAGTCCTATATCACAGTATTGCATGTCTAGCATCCCCTCCTAGATTTGATATTGCCGCTGTGCATTCAAGGATTAAGATAAAAAATTATGTCAATGACCGGTCCCTGCAAGCGACTGCACTGTGTCAGTAACTCTCCAGCAGAGTTTCACTGCGACTTCCCGTATATCGTCCTCTATGATGTCATAAAATGATTGTTTGTGACGTCACTGTAGCTTGCGGTCGCATGGGAGGTGGGCCTTTTCCTGGCTTATTTTATGCAAATTAAATGAAGTAGAATTGGCATTACAGAAACTTGTGCAAATTTGTGTATAACCCTCAGTCTCGCTTTGGCAATAAAAATATGCACATGTCGTACGACACACTTCCTCGTGTAATAATCTCTATGTCTGCAGCATTTCAAATCAAACAAATTTAGAGTGCAGAAATGACTTAATCACTTTATTTTATTGTGACAGATGTTTTCTTTATACGAACGTATATTAACATTTTATTATTTTGTTGTCATCACGCATAAACAGATCTTTAAAATCATTAAAGTTTGTCCTATGATAAATACTTATTCATCAATTGTCATAGGGTAAAAATGTCCAATATTTCGATGTAGATATCTATTTTCTGGAATTTATAAGATTATCAATATCTTTTTTTCAGGCATTGATTTTATTTTTTTTGAAGATTGTAAGCATTGTTAGTCATTAATCAAAATATCAATTTTCAATAACCGTATAAATCAACAATGGTGTTGACATCATTGCTTGGTTGGTTGGTTGGTGCATGTTTATGACGTGTGGGATCAGGTCAGGTATTGTAATAATTCCTGTTGATTTCAATGATACTGAAACCTTGTGTTTAATTTGGGACTGAACGGAAGTTTGCAAGATTTAGATGTTTTCAGGGGTGCGTTCAATGCTTTTAAAGTCTATCCTAACTCCTCTGATTACTTCATTGGGTGCGTTCCATTCAGTTGATAATTCTACTCCGAGTACTCCAAACGAAAGGAGCGTGATCAGACCGTGCTCGGAGTTTGCTCTGAGCTAATCCTCGTAATCAGGTGGAGCAGACGGAGCAGCTAAGGTGTCGATCTACGAATGAACCCCCCAAAATAGTGACAATTTTATTTGTCTTACATAAAATCATGAAAACAGCTTTATCTTCATGAATAATATTTTGTCAATCATTGTAGTATATATAAAAGTAATTAATTTCACCAAATGACATCACTCAGGAAATGACCTTTGACGTTGCTCTAAAAAAATGTTTGTGTTATTCCTTTCAACGAGAGCAGAGCAGTGATCTGCGCTTGTTCAGAACATGCGAAAGGAGCTCACCCCTGGATTCCTGTGACAGTCAATAATAAATGGTGTTTTTTATCCCACCGTTATGTAATACCGTGGGATATAGTCAACCCCCCGTCCGTCTGTCCGTCCTTAATCATTTCGTTTCCGGAGCACTGCTCCAAAACCGTTCATCATATCTTCCTGAAACTTTGCATGTGTATTACCCACTAACTGAAGTGGTGCCTTTTGATATTTTCAGATTTTTTCTGAATTTTTTTTTTTTCTGTTTCCATAGAAACATGAGAGGGATGTTGGTTGTTGTTGATTTTGACTGCTTCTGGAGCAGAAGTCTAAAACCCTTAACATACCTGAAACTCAGCATCTGTAATACGGTCCACTAACTCAAGTACGGTAGTAGATACACAAGTATCTGTCAAAGATGTGTTTTACAAATTTTGTGGAACCGGTGGGATATGTCATCTTCTGATGACTCTTGTTTATCAATAAGTATTGACTTTTGCTGAAAATTTACATTTACCGGTAATGGTAATTATACCCCTGCTATGACATTCATTCTGTTCGTCATTCCTTCTGTCCATCCATCAACTCAATTTTTCAGAAAATGTTTTGTATACATTAAGTAAACTTTGTACAGTTATTAAGCATGTTCTCCCCATAATGTGTGGCCCATTTGCAGTTTTCAGAGATTTAAAAGTTTTGGTCATTTCTATGTAAACGTCACTCTTTTTAGCCAATCCGCATGATCAGGCCTGATCAAAAAGCCAAATTGGTTTATGGCATGGGCCGTCGTCTGTAAGGTGTCGCCAGTTGTCTGTCATGAGTCGTCAGTAAATTCTTCGACATCTTCTCAAAAACCTCTGCACCCCGTCCCCGAAAGCTAAAATTATGTGGAGAGGTACCTTTCACGTAGGGGATAAAAGTTTGTACATTTGGTCCTGACCCCCTCAAATATTGGCACGGCAGGCATTATCTGAATAATCTTCAAAACCAGTTTGCATATGAAGCTTAAATATTCAAATTTACAACTGTTCGTCATAGGAAAGTCAAATTTGAAATTCTGTGTATTGAATACATGTGCAGAACTCTTTGGAATGGGATGTGTGTAGTTGATCGGGGGAGTGATATGGTTAAGTTGATCATTGGGCCGGCTGGAGTCCAGTTCGTTGAGTAACAGCCGAGCCCAGTTAGTTAATGAGAAGATAAGAGGGAGGAATTGGATACAACTGTCCTTCAAACTTTGAGGGGGATTATTGTTATCCCCTGCCGGGGGGGAAGGAGTAGGGGGAGGGGGGAGATATTGAAATGGGCTCTGTCCGTCTGTCCATCCTAAAATCGTTTCCCAAGCAGAACTAAAAAAAACGTAGGGCACAGCTCAATGAAACTTTATTTCCAATGTCTGAGGATGTTGATGATATCGCCTGTCTTCTAGTTTTTCCTTTTATTGAATGAATTGCAGTCATGGAATGACATATCATGGATTAAAATTCGTATAGCTTATATTCTTTCAGCAGATGTGCACGACAAAATGAATTCCATGCCTCAAACAATCCTTACACGGTGAACTGGAAATCAAAGAATTCTTCAATGTGGAGGAAATAACCCATACGTGATGATCCGGAAGTTTGAGAACTCTTCAATATGGAGGAAGGCATCGATTATCTCCCTTGTTCTCAATGTCCTCTCATCCACCATGATCTCTTGTCAAGGGGAGGTAATCCAGCTAGCACTTCATAGGAACCGGTGAGAGACGAACAGACGAACGGTGGACGTGACCGCAGACAATATGCACGGAGAGTCGGGGGAAGGGTATTACATCAAGATGATGTCCGGGACACCTCCACAACAGGTACTTGTGATATGTGATGATGGATCAGCCACTATAAAATGTTTTCAAAACTTTGTAAAAGTCATATATTTTAGCTCTCTTAAATGAACACAAACATTGTCTGAAGACAGTGTTGATATATGGTACTTATAACTGTCTCCACTCAGCTTTCTTTATGCTAAGATTATTATCCCCTGCCGCGAAGTGGAAGGGGGATATAGGTTTGGGCTCCGTCTGTGCGTCCGTGTGTCCGTCGGTCCGTCCGTCCGAGATAAAGGGGACAGCTTTTCTCAGAAACCGTTCAAGATGGATTATCAAATTTGGTGTGTTGTTTGAGGGCATGAATATCTTGATGGAGTTCGAAAATTAGAAGCGTGCAATTATCTTTTCCGGAGTTATTGCCCTTGTTCCGTATTTTTGTACGTTCATGGAACCAAGGGGAGAGAACAGCTTTTCACAGAAACTGTTTCAGATATGAGAACCAAATTTGCTTTGTTGCTTGAGGGCATAAATACCTTGATAGAAAGAAAATGAGTAGTGCACAATTATTTCTTCTCGAATTCCAATTTCTTGGTTCTGGCGGGGGATGTTGTTGGAAACTTGTAGTCATCAGAAATAGATCCAAGATTTTCGTAGTGGGGAGAGGGTGGGGGAAGAGGTGGGGGGTGGTTTGGGTGACCCTTTTTCACATTGCTGATGATAATCGGGACCCCTCGACAACAGGTGAATGTGATGATGATGTTTTATTCATAATCATGATTGCAATTAATCCCTTTTGTACATCAAGACATAACACATGGCACATTGTGTGTACGTCTTACTGTAAAGTCACTTTCACTACATCGATCTCCCTTCTTTACAAATTTGAAGAGGTGTCATTGTTGTCATCATTAAGGGAATACACACAAAGTTTAAATGTTATGGCACAAGTGGTAACTTGAATCATCAACTATAAACAAATTATATATAATATTCATTATCAATTCTGATAGAGCAACTTTCTTCAAAGTCAATGAATATTCTTTAACTTTAAATGTTCAACAATAAGCTGAATTTCCACAACAACTTCTTCAAACTCTGAAAGGAAAAATATGCTTTCTGGCACTAAACGCTGTTCAACTTATATAACTTTGAATTCAACTCTTAACATTGTTCACAGCTTTTCATGAAGCCCTTCTTGATTCTTCAACAGTTCTTGATATCCAGCTCGATATCGATTAGGCATATTGATTTTCCGTCCAGATCTTGTTGTTTGATGACAGATAGTGTTTGTAGTTTCAGATTCATCTGTATCACAGTTCAAGATCTTGTTGTTTGATTACAGATAATGTCTGTAGTTTCAGATTCATCTGTAATTCACAGTTCATTGCTTCATCTCTGTCTTCAGTTGATTGAGCTATGGGATTCTCAGTAGTTGTCCGCAGATGACGGCGATATCTTCGGTACTGTCTTCCATCTGGCGTTGTTACGTTGTAGGATCTTGGCGAGTCATCAACTGATTTGACAACTCCAGGCTTCCATGACTGCTTATCTTGAATCCTGACTTGCTGTCCAGGAGTCAAGGGAGGTAAGTCTCTACTACTTATGTCATAGTAGTACTTTTGCTGGTCTTGTCGTGCTTTCAGCTGGTCATATATTGTTTCTTGGTCAGCAAAACATCAGACACAGGTAAGCGACTCTTCAGGCGCCTGCTCATAAGCATTTGAGCTGATCATAGGTTGACCTTGTCAACAGGTGAGTTTCTGTACTCAAGTAGAGCTAAGTAGATGTCTCGTCCACTAGCTTCTGTTTTCTTGAGCAGTTTTTTAGCTCATCAGGCCTGAAAGGCTTATGGCATGGCATGGCATGGCGTCCGTCCGTCCGTAAACTTTTCGCATTTTCGTCTTCTTCTCCAGAACCACTTGGTCTAGGGAGCTGAAATTTTGTGTTCCAAAAAGTCTAGAGAGCTGAAAAATTGTGTACAGACTCCTTGGCTAATGGGGATTCTAAATTGGAGATTTTGTGACCGTGTGACCCCAAATGGGGTCACAGGGGTCACAACCCTAAAAACCTATTTTCATCTTCTCCAGTAGGAAACGCTCTTGAACAAGCTGAGAAAATTTATTATAACAATACAAATCCTATTGAGCTACAGAGCCAATCATGGCTCTATTTTCCACGGTCTGAACTGTCCGTTTGATTGTGGGTATGTCAGACTTGATGTTGTGTGTGTGTGTAGTCCGATTTGTCATGTATTCGCTCTTTAGGGTATTAGATGGCATTTGATTCAGCAGATTATGGAGTGCCTTTTGCAGAAGTTCAGATTTATTTTCTTTGTTTCAGGAACCCTCACGTATGTTGCCATTGTTGTACCCATCACTCTAGTCTGGTGAGTTGTGTGATTGATTTCATCTGAAAATCGGGATGTTTAACACCCATATGGTTCAGGCATTGAATGGCACTTGATTCAGCAGAACACACACTTTGAAGCCCGCCATTTTTATTACCGCATTTCGTTACAACACACGATTCTGTGACATCATGACATATTACGTCATGGGCTTAGGGGATGTGCTATTTATAGATAGCTGTTGACATTAAGGATATTACACTCCTCCCCTCTAAACATTTAGTGTTAAAGTTCTTATCGGCTTTACCTCAAAGGTTATAAAATCAGTTGTTTCCATTAATATTAATATTAATTAATATTTTTAACTTGGCATTGTAAGGCTTCATGATTGAATAAAACAACTTTCACTTGTGAAGTAACTTTAGAGTCCATCAACTTGAAAACTAGAACTTGGAAACACACTCTTTACTGAATTGATAGTTTACCCGAACTTTAAGTGTCTCTAAAAATTTTAGAACTGAAATAATATTTTCACTTTGCCATTTTGGCTTAACACATTTACAGTCACATTATTTTCACAATCAGCTTCACAGGTCCAGTCTCTGAATCGGTTTTCAGGATTCTCTCTGGATAGCGTCTCGGTGCACAAGTCTGAGTTGTCTCCCTTGAGACACTGGATTGGGCTGAAGTAGTCACTTGTCTCTGCAGCAGCGTCTCCTCCCCTCTTGTCGACAGTAACGTCTCTTTCCCTGTGCTGAACGAGTGTTGTCTCAGCAAGTGGTCACTGGCAGCTGCGGGATCTGCTCACCTCTCTGTTGTGTTAAAGTCTCTGCATGGCCTAGAGAATGTACCATTTGATTGACATGTGTGTTCCTGGTGCGAGCGCCTATCTGAACCAAGTAGCGTTGAGGTCCCATTCTGCGGATAACTCGTCCCGGTATCCACCGTTCCGTTGTTCCATCTCTGTAGTTTCGGACTCGACAGGGTTCGTTGGTCTGGAATTCTCTTAGAGGAATCCGATTATCATGGAATTCCTTCTGTTTCTGTTGAGCTCCTTCCACTTTCTTGTTGAGATCAGGCTTCAGTAGAGAGAGTCTTGTGCATATATGCAAGTATACTTGTCGTCCAAGAAATAACTCGGCTGGAGTTCTCCCTGTTACCGAATGCGGTGTTGATCTGTACGTCAAGAGAAAATTGGATAAGTGTTTCTTCAGTCCGTGACGCAGACACCAGTCGATTTTGCTGACCTTTACCTTATTTTCAAGGTCACCACGACACTTTGACCACTTTTTGAACCCTTGTTTACGCGATATCTCGTGAAGCGTTGCATCCAAAGTTTTCAAATTGGGTGTCAGCCTACATTGGAGGAAGACGCAGACCCCAGTTGATTTTAGTGACCTTGACCTTATTTATAAGGTCACCGGGACCATTTGACCACTTTTCTATCGCTTGTCAATGCGATATATCATGACTGGTTGGACCCAAAGTCTTCAAATTTGGGGTCAGCCTATAGTGTGGGATGACGCAGACACCAGTCGATTTTGGTGACCTTGACCTTATTTTCTAGGTGACTATGACACTTTGACCACTTTTTGAACTCTTGTTAATGCGATATCTGAAGAAGCGTTGCATCCAAAGTCTTCAAATTAGATGTCAGCCAACATTAGGGGAAAGACGCAGACACCAGTCGATTTTGGTGACCTTGACCTCATTTTCAAGGTAACCGTGACACTTTGACCACTTTTCTAACTCTTGTTAACGCGATATATCATGACTGGTTGGACCCAAAGTCTTCAAATTTAGTGTCAGCCTACATTTGGGAATGACGCAGACACCAGTCGATTTTGGTGACCTTGACCTTATTTTCCAGGTGACTGACACTTTGACCACTTTTCGAAATCGCAACGTTAACGCAATATCTCATGAACCCGAGCACCCAAAGTCTTCAAAATTGCTGATCATCATGACACTTTTTACCAGTAATGCAATATATAAAGTAGCTCATTTTGACCAATTGATGTGTCTTTAAACTCAATGTTACCGGCGGGGGACATTGCCATGTTAGTGGCAAACACTTGTATTATTTGAACTGAGCGTTCTGCGGCTCCGTTTGACGCTGCGTGGTATGGCGGAGTGAGTGACTGTTTTACTCCATTTTTGGCTAAGAAGGTCTCGAACACTTCAGCTGTAAACTGTGGCCAATTATCTGACACTAATTCTTCTGGTAAGCTGGTGTCTCTACTGTCTTTTCCGCTGTTGTAGACTTCATTTCAGTGACTTCGACCAAATTTGACCGACTGTCTTTTATATTCTGCGAAGTCCACATGTATTCTTTCCCACACTCTCTGTGGATAGCTCCATGGTTGCAATGGTGCTGTGGGTGGATCTCTCTGTGTAGTTTCACATACTGTGCAACTCTTCACTGTTATCTCTATATCTTTATCCATCCCAGGATACCATACATAGCTCCTAGCTCTAGCCTTCATTTTTACCATTCCTGGGTGATCAGATTGTATGGCATGGCATGGTGTCCGGCGTCCGGCCATCCGTCCATCCGTAAACTTATCGCTTATTCGACTTCTTCTCCAGAACCAATGACTCCACAGAGATTAAATTTTATGTGCCGACTCCTTGGCCAATGGGGATCCTAAATTGTAGATTTCGTGACCCCGTGACCCCAAATGGCGTCACAGGGGTCACATCGTTAAAAACCTATTTTCATCTTCTTCTCCAGTTCCAAAAGGTCTAGAGAGCTGAAAAGTTGTGTGCAGACTCCTTGGCCAATGGGGATTCTAAATTGTAGATTTCGTGACCCAATGACCCCAAATGAGGTCACAGGGGTCACATCCTTAAAAACCTTTTTTCATCTTCTCCAGTTCCAAAAGGTCTAGAGAGCTGAACAGTTGTGTGAAGACTCCTTGGCCATTGGGGATTCTAAATTGTAGATTTTGTGACCCTGTGAACCCAATCTAGGTCACGGGTCATGACCCAAAAACCTATTTTCATCTTTATATCAAGTATGTAAAGCTCTAGAAAGGTGAAATGTTGTGTAGAGACTCTTTGGTCAAAGGTGGTTCTTAATTGTAGGATTGGTGACCCTGTGACGGGTCACAGGGGTCATGATCTAAAAACCTATTTTTTGCTTGTTAACAATGTCTTACTTGAGATAACTTAGATATTCAACCTTAGATAATAAATCAATGAAATCCTGATGAGCTACAGAGCCCATGGCTCTATTTTTACCATTCCTGGGTGATCAGATTGTAGCTCTTGGAGAACATTATCTTGTAGTGATGGAGGAATCACAACTCTCATTCCCCATAACGGGCAATCTTGACCCACTGAGATTTCATGTCTTCTCTGGAAATATGGTTTCAGTCCTTCATCTGTAATGTAGTTCGGCCACCCTCGCAAGGCATGGTCCAAGACTCTTGATAACACCGGATCCTTTCTTGTTTCTCTTGCGACTTCACTGTAACAGGTAGGTTATCTACATTTGTGAAATAGTTGACCTGACCTTCGATTGTTTCTGGGTCCTCATTTCCTGGCAGCCTCGATAGTCAATCTGCATTCCCATGGTCCTCAGATCTTCTGTATCTGATCTCATAAGTGTGCGCCATCAGGATTAATGCCCAACGTTGTAAGCTGGCTGCGACTAGAGTTGGTACTCCTGTCTTCGGGCCGAGAATTGTTGTCAATGGTTTGTGGTCGGTTATCAAAGTAAACTTCCGTCCATAGAGGTACCGGGTACTTGTGAAATTTCTTGGTTCCGTATATATAATGGATAATGCTTCCTTTTCTAGCTGCGCGTAGTTCTTTTCACTAGCAGACAACGTTCTGGAGGCAAAGGCTATTGGTCGCTCGGATCCGTCTTCCATCTGATGAGATAGGACACATCCAACTCCGTATGCAGATGCATCGCATGCTAGTATCAAGGGTTTGTTCATGTCATAATGAACAAGAACACTCTCACTTGACAACAATGTCTTGCATTTCTTGAAAACCTTTTCTTGCTCGGCTGTCCATTTCCAAGGCGTGTCTGCCTTCAGCAGGTGATACAGCATCCTCGATAATCAAGCGCTATTGTTCCGATAAATCTACACACAAGCGCTGGAAAACAGTAAGGGTATTTATTCTTAACCTAGTTACCTCCCTTCGCAATGACTCAGCGAAACGCTTGCTTTCTAACAACCAATGAGATCACTTGAAATCAAGGGTGAAATAACAAGCCCTCTCGTGTCAGGAACGCCTGGTAGCACAGGGATTTTAATCATTTACCTCCACCCGTTTTGATGGACATGAATACAACCTTCTTCTCGTACAGACTTCTTAAAACTTTCTTTTGAGTTTCTGTCAGGTTTTCTACGCTGTGTTACAAACTTTATCGTAATCGAGTGAGTCGGCCGCCGCTATATGTTTGTTACTATAAACAACGGTAGTGATGCGTTTTGATTGGTCGAGTTGTTTACGCAGATAGTGTCTGCGTTTCGTTTCTGATTGGATAACATGGACCCAAGAGGAGGTAACTAGGTTAGGGATAAATACCCTTACTGTTTTCCAGCGCTTGTGTGTAGATTTATCGGAACAATAGCGCTGGATTATCGAGGATGGTGATACAGTGGTGTAGACATATTACCTTAAAACCGACTGTAGTAGTTGAGCATTCCTATAAATGCTCTCAACTCTGTGACATTCTTTGGACATGGTGCATCAGTGACTGCTTGGATTTTCTCTTTCATCGGATGTAGACCATTTCCATCAATCTGATGTCCCAGATAGTCGACACTGCGAACTTTAAACTTGCATTTGTCCAAGTTAACCTTGATTCCGTAAGTGTCCAGATGCTTGAGTACTTCATGAAGGATTTGTTCATGTTGTTTCTCACTTCCTGTGCCTATGAGTATGTCGTCCAGTAGACATTCAACATGGGGAATTCCTTGGAGAACTTGATCCATAACGGACTGAAAAATGGATGGTGCTGTGGATATCCCAAAACATAGTCTCTGAAATTCATACAACCCCTTGTGAGTGTTGATCACCAGCAGAGGTTTTGACCTTTCGGTAAGTTCAACCTATGGAAGAGAGCATGTTATATCCAGGGGCAGGATAGCCCAGTGTTTAGCGCGTTTGGTTTGGGATCAATACAGCCAGGTTCGAATCCTGCCAGGGGCTTGGCAACATTGTCTGCTGTAGAGAACCGTTCTCCATGCTACATGCTACATGCTACATTTGAGTGCAAAGCTTCACTTAATTTCATTGCAATACCACCCATGGTACGCTAGTTCCAGCCGATGCTCGCAGGTTTCAACGCAATGCATAGCCACATGGCGTTGCGGGCTTTCTCCCTGCCATAATACTAGCCGCCGCGATATAAGTGAAATACTCTTGAAAGCGGCGTTAAACCCCAACTCACCTCACCTCACCAGACATTCAGATTCAAACTGACGCCAGCACACAGGGTTGGGGTGTTTGTTGAAATATGGCAAATGGGAGATGGTCAATGGAAGCGAAAAGAGAGCATATTAATGTTCTAGAAATGAAGGCAATTGACTTAGGACTTAAATCATTCTCCTCAATTGTGACTAACAAGACTGTCTGATAATTCAACTGCAGTCATTAATGAAATGGGCACTCAGATAAATGTGATAAGTTGGCTACTGTTATCTGGAATTGGTGCATTGATAGTAACGTTGATCTTCTGTCGTCCAACATACCAGGTACACACAATGTCAATGCTGATCGAGCCTAAGAAACTTCTCTGATAGAATGGAACAGATATTATCAAATATATGTTTAACACTGTTAAAGAACCCGAAACCTCATTTTGTATTCTATTTTAATCAATGTATTCATACAGATAATACTTTCAACTATAAGTACTGAAAATTTGGTGTCGATGGGTCCTCCAATTAACGGGATATTAATGTTCAAAGTTTGTAAATATTGGACTGCGAGAAGACCCTAAAACGGGTGCGCGGGACTAGCTCTACTGCGCATGCCCGACGTAGGCTGGTGACGTCATAGTCAGAATAGAACTGTGGCTAATAGTGATATTATGTGTTGTGATGGATGACATTCCTCTGTGTATTCATAGCGAAGGAGCAATTCCTTCTACACTCGTTTCCTCAATTTAAAGACAATGTTTGGATTTTCTTCTCGGAGAAACAAATAACGACAGTAACAAGCCGGCCTGACTGCCGTGCTTGATCATTGATGTTTCCATCAACAACATAATAATCATAATCGACATCCAGAGTTTTTTCATATTAACTGTCGAGTAACATCTTGTCATTTAAAAATATTCTGTTTTACATATGACACTTATATTTATTTGTTTCAAGAGCCGATTAACTACGAAACTCGAGGAATTCAAGTCAAGGGAGCGAATTCCGTTGTTACCCGTTAAACGCTAAAATTTTGATCGGGTTGCGGAAATAGGATTTAAGATATTTTTCAATTAGGACTTCCATTTTCAGATTAAATCGGGTGCATTAATTATTAATATGATATGAAGTTTAGTAATGAAAATATTTCTGTAGATTATAAATGATGATTCAATTTGATGTCTATTTATTTGATCTATTGACCTCGAGTCCTCTGTTGTCCTCACGGAGCAGATTAATGTATCGTATATTTGGCCACAAAGCTGATTTGAGGATAAAATATGTGGCTAAATAAAGTGTGTAAATTTTATTTCAAAATAAAATAATTAATGTTTGACAGCCGTTGTATTTAATATAATACAAAGTCATAAGGTGTTCTTCTATGTCCACTTTTAAATCATACTTAGCACGTACATTATAGTAAAATATAGATACTTGTGTTTCTAGATTTCTTGTGTTATGAGGCAAACCTTAATTTAAGACAGTTAAGTTAAACATTTCTATATGTATTCTGACACGCTTCTTATATCAATCAACTTGTGTGGTTTTAAATAATCATTCTTTTTATTCAGTCGATTCGAGGAAACATGAAATAAAGAAAGTAACATTGTTTTTAGACAGCGTAGACTTTGAGACTATTATGTTGTTTTAGCAATACACCAGAGACGGGGTCTAATTGTTGTTTATTCAATGCTGGTTGTTAGTTGTCATGTGTCTCAAATGTGGTCACATTTTCTCTGTGTCTCAGTGTCTCAGATGTGGTCAGATTTTCTCTGTGTCTCAGTGTCCCAAATGTGGTCACATTTTCTCTGTGTCTCAGTGTCACAAATGTGGTCACATTTTCTCTGTGTCTCAGTGTCTCAAATGTGGTCACATTTTCTCTGTGTCTCAGTGTCTCAAATGTGGTCACATTTTCTCTGTGTCTCAGTGTCTCAGATGTGGTCACATTTTCTCTGTGTCTCAGTGTCACAAATGTGGTCACATTTTCTCTGTGTCTCAGTGTCTCAAATGTGGTCACATTTTCTCTGTGTCTCAGTGTCTCAAATGTGGTCACATTTTCTCTGTGTCTCAGTGTCTCAAATGTGGTCACATTTTCTCTGTGTCTCAGTGTCTCAGATGTGGTCACATTTTCTCTGTGTCTCAGTGTCTCAGATGTGGTCACATTTTCTCTGTGTCTCAGTGTCTCAGATGTGGTCACATTTTCTCTGTGTCTCAGTGTCTCAAATGTGGTCACATTTTCTCTGTGTCTCAGTGTCTCAGATGTGGTCACATTTTCTCTGTGTCTCAGTGTCACAGATGTGGTCACATATTCTCTGTGTCTCAGTGTCACAGTTGTGGTCACATTTTCTCTGTGTCTCAGTGTCACAGATGTGGTCACATTTTCTCTGTGTCTCAGTGTCTCAGATGTGGTCACATATTCTCTGTGTCTCAGTGTCTCAGATGTGGTCACATTTTCTCTGTGTCTCAGTGTCACAGTTGTGGTCACATTTTCTCTGTGTCTCAGTGTCACAGTTGTGGTCACATTTTCTCTGTGTCTCAGTGTCACAGTTGTGGTCACATTTTCTCTGTGTCTCAGTGTCACAGATGTGGTCACATTTTCTCTGTGTCTCAGTATCACAGATGTGGTCACATATTCTCTGTGTCTCAGTGTCACAGATGTGGTCACATTTTCTCTGTGTCTCAGTGTCACAGTTGTGGTCACATTTTCTCTGTGTCTCAGTGTCTCAGATGTGGTCACATTTTCTCTGTGTCTCAGTGTCACAGTTGTGGTCACATTTTCTCTGTGTCTCAGTGTCACAGATGTGGTCACATTTTCTCTGTGTCTCAGTGTCACAGATGTGGTCACATTTTCTCTGTGTCTCAGTGTCACAGATGTGGTCACATATTCTCTGTGTCTCAGTGTCACAGATGTGGTCACATATTCTCTGTGTCTCAGTGTCACAGATGTGGTCACATTTTCTCTGTGTCTCAGTGTCACAGTTGTGGTCACATTTTCTCTGTGTCTCAGTGTCTCAGATGTGGTCACATATTCTCTGTGTCTCAGTGTCACAGTTGTGGTCACATTTTCTCTGTGTCTCAGTGTCACAGATGTGGTCACATTTTCTCTGTGTCTCAGTGTCACAGATGTGGTCACATATTCTCTGTGTCTCAGTATCACAGATGTGGTCACATTTTCTCTGTGTCTCAGTGTCACAGTTGTGGTCACATTTTCTCTGTGTCTCAGTGTCACAGATGTGGTCACATTTTCTCTGTGTCTCAGTGTCACAGATGTGGTCACATTTTCTCTGTGTCTCAGTGTCTCAGATGTAGTCACATATTCTCTGTGTCTCAGTGTCACAGTTGTGGTCACATTTTCTCTGTGTCTCAGTGTCACAGTTGTGGTCACATTTTCTCTGTGTCTCAGTGTCACAGATGTGGTCACATATTCTCTGTGTCTCAGTGTCACAGTTGTGGTCACATTTTCTCTGTGTCTCAGTGTCTCAGATGTGGTCACATTTTCTCTGTGTCTCAGTGTCACAGATGTGGTCACATTTTCTCTGTGTCTCAGTGTCACAGATGTGGTCACATTTTCTCTGTGTCTCAGTGTCACAGATGTGGTCACATTTTCTCTGTGTCTCAGTGTCACAGATGTGGTCACATTTTCTCTGTGTCTCAGTGTCACAGATGTGGTCACATTTTCTCTGTGTCTCAGTGTCACAGATGTGGTCACATTTTCTCTGTGTCTCAGTGTCACAGATGTGGTCACATTTTCTCTGTGTCTCAGTGTCACAGATGTGGTCACATATTCTCTGTGTCTCAGTGTCACAGATGTGGTCACATTTTCTCTGTGTCTCAGTGTCACAGTTGTGGTCACATTTTCTCTGTGTCTCAGTGTCTCAGATGTGGTCACATTTTCTATGTGTCTCAGTGTCACAGATGTGGTCACATTTTCTCTGTGTCTCAGTGTCACAGATGTGGTCACATATTCTCTGTGTCTCAGTGTCACAGATGTGGTCACATTTTCTCTGTGTCTCAGTGTCACAGTTGTGGTCACATTTTCTCTGTGTCTCAGTGTCTCAGATGTGGTCACATTTTCTCTGTGTCTCAGTGTCACAGATGTGGTCACATTTTCTCTGTGTCTCAGTGTCACAGTTGTGGTCACATTTTCTCTGTGTCTCAGTGTCACAGATGTGGTCACATATTCTCTGTGTCTCAGTGTCACAGTTGTGGTCACATTTTCTCTGTGTCTCAGTGTCACAGATGTGGTCACATTTTCTCTGTGTCTCAGTGTCACAGATGTGGTCACATATTCTCTGTGTCTCAGTGTCACAGATGTGGTCACATTTTCTCTGTGTCTCAGTGTCACAGTTGTGGTCACATTTTCTCTGTGTCTCAGTGTCTCAGATGTGGTCACATTTTCTCTGTGTCTCAGTGTCACAGATGTGGTCACATTTTCTCTGTGTCTCAGTGTCACAGTTGTGGTCACATTTTCTCTGTGTCTCAGTGTCACAGATGTGGTCACATATTCTCTGTGTCTCAGTGTCACAGTTGTGGTCACATTTTCTCTGTGTCTCAGTGTCACAGATGTGGTCACATTTTCTCTGTGTCTCAGTGTCTCAGATGTGGTCACATTTTCTCTGTGTCTCAGTGTCACAGTTGTGGTCACATTTTCTCTGTGTCTCAGTGTC
Source organism: Gibbula magus (assembly GCA_936450465.1). NCBI lineage: Eukaryota > Metazoa > Mollusca > Gastropoda > Trochida > Trochidae > Gibbula > Gibbula magus. Next base: position 53,724,740 of record OW388298.1, read on the forward strand.
TCAGATGTGGTCACATTTTCTCTGTGTCTCAGTGTCACAGTTGTGGTCACATTTTCTCTGTGTCTCAGTGTCACAGATGTGGTCACATTTTCTCTGTGTCTCAGTGTCACAGATGTGGTCACATTTTCTCTGTGTCTCAGTGTCTCAGATGTGGTCACATTTTCTCTGTGTCTCAGTGTCACAGATGTGGTCACATTTTCTCTGTGTCTCAGTGTCACAGATGTGGTCACATTTTCTCTGTGTCTCAGTGTCACAGATGTGGTCACATTTTCTCTGTGTCTCAGTGTCACAGATGTGGTCACATATTCTCTGTGTCTCAGTGTCACAGATGTGGTCACATATTCTCTGTGTCTCAGTGTCACAGATGTGGTCACATTTTCTCTGTGTCTCAGTGTCACAGATGTGGTCACATTTTCTCTGTGTCTCAGTGTCACAGATGTGGTCACATATTCTCTGTGTCTCAGTGTCACAGTTGTGGTCACATTTTCTCTGTGTCTCAGTGTCACAGATGTGGTCACATTTTCTCTGTGTCTCAGTGTCTCAGATGTGGTCACATTTTCTCTGTGTCTCAGTGTCACAGTTGTGGTCACATTTTCTCTGTGTCTCAGTGTCTCAGATGTGGTCACATTTTCTCTGTGTCTCAGTGTCACAGTTGTGGTCACATTTTCTCTGTGTCTCAGTGTCACAGATGTGGTCACATTTTCTCTGTGTCTCAGTGTCACAGATGTGGTCACATTTTCTCTGTGTCTCAGTGTCTCAGATGTGGTCACATTTTCTCTGTGTCTCAGTGTCACAGATGTGGTCACATTTTCTCTGTGTCTCAGTGTCACAGATGTGGTCACATTTTCTCTGTGTCTCAGTGTCACAGATGTGGTCACATTTTCTCTGTGTCTCAGTGTCACAGATGTGGTCACATATTCTCTGTGTCTCAGTGTCACAGATGTGGTCACATATTCTCTGTGTCTCAGTGTCACAGATGTGGTCACATTTTCTCTGTGTCTCAGTGTCACAGTTGTGGTCACATTTTCTCTGTGTCTCAGTGTCACAGATGTGGTCACATTTTCTCTGTGTCTCAGTGTCACAGATGTGGTCACATATTCTCTGTGTCTCAGTGTCACAGATGTGGTCACATATTCTCTGTGTCTCAGTGTCACAGATGTGGTCACATTTTCTCTGTGTCTCAGTGTCACAGATGTGGTCACATTTTCTCTGTGTCTCAGTGTCACAGATGTGGTCACATTTTCTCTGTGTCTCAGTGTCACAGATGTGGTCACATTTTCTCTGTGTCTCAGTGTCACAGTTGTGGTCACATTTTCTCTGTGTCTCAGTGTCTCAGATGTGGTCACATATTCTCTGTGTCTCAGTGTCACAGTTGTGGTCACATTTTCTCTGTGTCTCAGTGTCACAGATGTGGTCACATTTTCTCTGTGTCTCAGTGTCACAGTTGTGGTCACATTTTCTCTGTGTCTCAGTGTCACAGATGTGGTCACATTTTCTCTGTGTCTCAGTGTCACAGATGTGGTCACATTTTCTCTGTGTCTCAGTGTCACAGTTGTGGTCACATTTTCTCTGTGTCTCAGTGTCTCAGATGTGGTCACATATTCTCTGTGTCTCAGTGTCACAGATGTGGTCACATATTCTCTGTGTCTCAGTGTCACAGATGTGGTCACATTTTCTCTGTGTCTCAGTGTCACAGATGTGGTCACATTTTCTCTGTGTCTCAGTGTCACAGTTGTGGTCACATTTTCTCTGTGTCTCAGTGTCTCAGATGTGGTCACATTTTCTATGTGTCTCAGTGTCACAGATGTGGTCACATTTTCTCTGTGTCTCAGTGTCACAGATGTGGTCACATATTCTCTGTGTCTCAGTGTCACAGATGTGGTCACATTTTCTCTGTGTCTCAGTGTCTCAGATGTGGTCACATATTCTCTGTGTCTCAGTGTCTCAGATGTGGTCACATTTTCTCTGTGTCTCAGTGTCACAGATGTGGTCACATTTTCTCTGTGTCTCAGTGTCTCAGATGTGGTCACATATTCTCTGTGTCTCAGTGTCTCAGATGTGGTCACATTTTCTCTATGTCTCAGTGTCACAGATGTGGTCACATATTCTCTGTGTCTCAGTGTCACAGATGTGGTCACATTTTCTCTGTGTCTCAGTGTCACAGATGTGGTCACATTTTCTCTGTGTCTCAGTGTCACAGATGTGGTCACATTTTCTCTGTGTCTCAGTGTCACAGATGTGGTCACATTTTCTCTGTGTCTCAGTGTCACAGATGTGGTCACATTTTCTCTGTGTCTCAGTGTCACAGATGTGGTCACATATTCTCTGTGTCTCAGTGTCACAGATGTGGTCACATTTTCTCTGTGTCTCAGTGTCACAGATGTGGTCACATTTTCTCTGTGTCTCAGTGTCACAGATGTGGTCACATATTCTCTGTGTCTCAGTGTCACAGATGTGGTCACATTTTCTCTGTGTCTCAGTGTCACAGATGTGGTCACATTTTCTCTGTGTCTCAGTGTCACAGATGTGGTCACATATTCTCTGTGTCTCAGTGTCACAGATGTGGTCACATTTTCTCTGTGTCTCAGTGTCACAGATGTGGTCACATATTCTCTGTGTCTCAGTGTCACAGATGTGGTCACATTTTCTCTGTGTCTCAGTGTCACAGATGTGGTCACATTTTCTCTGTGTCTCAGTGTCACAGATGTGGTCACATATTCTCTGTGTCTCAGTGTCACAGATGTGGTCACATTTTCTCTGTGTCTCAGTGTCACAGATGTGGTCACATTTTCTCTGTGTCTCAGTGTCACAGATGTGGTCACATATTCTCTGTGTCTCAGTGTCTCAGATGTGGTCACATTTTCTCTGTGTCTCAGTGTCTCAGATGTGGTCACATTTTCTCTGTGTCTCAGTGTCTCAGATGTGGTCACATTTTCTCTGTGTCTCAGTGTCACAGTTGTGGTCACATTTTCCTTCTGTCACATTCAGTACACCCTGGTGCTCAATGTAGGTGGTTTAAACATATTTATTTCCAAGAACGGAACCGGATTGGTAAACAAGCCAAAGCTTATGTGAATACCGCTCCGGGATACAAAGAGTTATAAACATGACATGATGGAAATACAATTTCAATAAAATGTTTGAAAGAAAAGAACACAAATCATTGCAAAATAATGAATACACAACAAGAATAATAGGTCTGAGAAAAAAATCATCAATCATTGCTAAATATCATTATTCATTGTAATACTACTTAGAGTCAAATCTGCCTGTTAAGTTTATAAACGAGTGAACGGATATTAAAAGTTCTTTATTTTCATTTGGGGATGATAATTGACTTCCAAAAAGAACTGATTTTAGGTCGAATCCTTTTGTATAATAGTACATGGTTTGACGTATGCTGCTATATAGAGGACAAAGAAAGAAATAATGCAATGAATCTTCATAATAATGGCCACAAGGGCAAGATGCAGAAGGGAATATAAATCGTTCGTATTTGTGTGCATTAAGGTCACTACATTCCAGCCGTAGTCGAGTATGTGTAATTTGACAAAATCTACTACCACTGTTCAAATCAAAATGACTGTATATATAAGTATCTTTTTTAATCACATTTTTAAATGCTGTCAGTGACTGTATTTCTCTTAAATCAATCGGCAATGAATTCCATAAATTGACGGAGCTTGGAAGAAACGATCTTGCATAATTCACAGTTTTACATTGTAAGGTCTGAAGATTCGAATCATTACGTAGATTATAATCACTTACCTCAGATAACCTAGGCGGTACTAGATCACTTAGATAATTTGGCGTTATATTATTGACCATTTTATAAAACATAGTCATTTTATAAACATATCTTCTTTTGCAAAGTGGCTGACTATTAGTTTCTTTATAGATAAGGAAGTTTTAGTTTTTTGGAGCATGCATGGATTTTGTAAAGGACATATACACAGGGATTATTCGTTTATTTTGAACAGGTACGTTATTTTGAACCGTTCTGTGTCAATAGTAATTAACATTTGAATATACACTTCTTGCTCCAATTTCAATATCGGTTATAAATTATGTTTGCATCTTGAAATGAACAGCTTACAATATGATGATGGATATTTGTAAAGCGCCAATGTCCACCCACGAATGCATGCTCATGGCGCATTAAAACTATTTACATGGAAAACAGAGAGTTTCAGTTGTAGGCTTTTGTAAAGAACAATGTCTTTAAAGCTGTCTTGAAGGAGTCCAAAGTGGGCAAGAGTTTAATGTGGAGCGGCAGAGCATTCTTGAGCATTGGGAACGGAGAGTTCTGGTAGGCATGTACTGGGTTATGAGATTTGAGAGATATGATGGGGCAGAGTTGTGTAGACATTTGAACACAATGCAGAGAACTTTGAAATCAATTCTATATTGAACAGGAAGCCAGTGTAAAGATTTCATTGCAGGGGTTATGTGGTCGTATTTAGAAGTTAGTGAAATAATTCTGGCAGCTGTATTTTGAACTTTCTGAAGCTTTCGTATATGCTGTTTGGATAATCCAGTGAGAAGGCTGTTGCAGTAGTCTAGACGGGAAGACACCAGACATCTGATGGGGATGTGTGCACTCTGTTTTGTTATGTACTTCCGGATGGTGCCGAATTCACGAGTATGCACATAGCAGATCTTTCAAAGATGATCAACCTGTGCCGACATAGAAAGGTCAGACTGTAACTGAACTCCAAGATCTTTCACTTGTCTTGATGGGGCGATACAGGCTGAAGCAATCTTCACATGTTCAACATCGACCTTGTCTACATGTTGTTGTCGCCCGACCAACAAGATCTCAGTTTTGTCCTGGTTTAGTTTTAGATCCCTTTTGGTCATCCATGACTTCATTTCAGAAGTACAGTTTTCTAAATTCTGTAGGGTGTCAGACTGAGATTCTTGGTTGAATCTGGTTATCAGTTGAACATCATCTGCATATGAAAAATGAGGTGTGATGGTTTTGACATGGTTTATGTAGATGAAAAATAACACAGGGCCCAGCACTGAGCCTTGCGGGACTCCACAAGAGAGCACTGACTTCTCAGAGATCTGCCCGGATATTCACACAGATTGCTTTCTGTCAGTGAGATGGATGAAAACCATGCAAGCACTTTTCCATTGATACCTATTTGATGCTGCAATATTTGAAGAAGCTTGGAGTGATCAACAGTATCAAATACTGCACTGAGATCTAAAAGGGTCAAGACTGCCTGTCTCCCGAATCCACAAGACATCTGAGATCATTCACAACTTTCAGGAGTAAGGTCTGTGTAGAATGATGTGGTCGATAGGCAGACTGGCAGTCGTCCAGAATATCATTGAGGTTGATGTGTTTCATCAGTTGACTTGTAACAGCTTTCTCCACTATCTTTGAAAGAAAAGTTAAGTTAGAGACGGGGCGGTATTTTTTCAGTAAATTAGGATGAAGTTTAGCATTCTTCAACAGTGGAGTAACAACGGCATCTTTTAGACATGAAGGGAAAACACCGGAAGAAAGACTGTTGTTGATAATGTCTGTTAGAACTGGAAGTAAGTGGTCAAGATGATGGACTACGAGACTGCTTGGTACAGGGTCATTCAGACAGGTGCTTTTGTTTGCTGACTTAACCAGATTCCTAACCTCCTGTACAGTGCAAGATGAAAACTCACTCAGAGGAATGCCATTGAATAAGGTTTCATTCCACGACATGGCTCCTTGTTTGCAATCTGCAGGTAGTTTCTTGATATCCAGAATTTTTTTCTCGAAGAATGAATTGAAGTCATTTGCTAATTGTGAGAGGTTATCTGTTGGTGGAATAACTACTTCTTTCTTTTACCCATCAGAGATTTCATAAAGTTGTGAAGTTCTCTAGGTTTGCCGACACAGTCAGCAATTTGCTTTATACAGTACAAACGTTTCTGCTCTCTGACAACTCTGCAGAAAACATTTCTTTCAGACTTGTATATTTGGCGGTGTATCTCTAATTTAGGTTTTCGCCATGTTCGTTCTGCTTTACGTCTACAGCGTTTAGCTTCATGGACGGCTTCATTGTACCAGGGACAGCCTGTACGTTGTATGAAAGTGCGTTCCTGTAGAGGCGCATGACAGTCCAACAGTTGGCGAAGTGAGTTGTTGTACAGTTCAGTCTGTTCATCACAATCCAATAGAGAAGTAGTGACAAGATCCGAGTTTGACAAATATGCTGTCTATATCATTCTAGTTCGCTTTCATTTAGATTTTCATAAATTATATGTATTTATCCAATGGATATTTGTTTTAATCAGTTGGTATTCTGAAATGAATAACTTAAGTTTGTCTGGGAAATAAATCGTATGTGCAATTTGCGTTTACCCTGTTTCCATCATGTGAAATAAATTCGCTTCACACCATTCAATTTTGGAAATCGTAGAAGCCATTTCGGACCGGACACGAAATGAAATGTACCTTGTAAAATACACATGTAACTGCTAACATTATTATATATGTAAAGTGTGTTGTATTATTTTCTTACAGTGCTCAATAAGGAGCGATGCAGATAAATTAAGTCTATCCGTAGTATCTGTTAGATGTCTCAATGCGAGATCGCGAATATCTAAATACATTTCCTCTGTATTATCTTAGATTGCCCATAGATTAGCCTTTAAACACCCATGTTCGTAACAAGAAAAACTAATCAACTGAATGACATTATGTGTCTCGACCTTGTTTAACTGTTGACATAACTTAGTAATTGTTGTAACAGACACAATCAGTGAAAATAGGTGATCCCTTCGATTCAATAATGTAAACAATAACACTAGCGAGGCTCTCACTTGGGTTGCCCAGGTGCCTAAAGCGTGGCAAGGCGTGATTGGCTAATTGAAACTTTTGCCGACTGTTTTCGTGAGGTACATTTAAAAAGCTAATTTTAAACTATTTCCAATTTGATTTGAACAAAATGAAGTGGTAGTGTTATTTTATTAACTGATGTCATAATGAAATCTGCAAAATGTACCCCTCAAGGTTCCCGGTACTTTAAGGCAATCTACCCTGAGACAATGACCATAGATTTATTTGCATCTAGGGTAAATGCTAAGCTAGATAGATATTGTAGCTGGAAACGTGATCCAGGAGCTTGTCATATAGACTCATTCACTATGCACTGGGCAAATGAAGTTATCTATGTCTTTCCACCATTTTGTTTGGTAGGGAGAGTTGTTCGTAAAATTATTCAGGATGAATCTTGTGGGGTAGTAATTGCTCCCATTTGGCCTCCCCAGTCATGGTTTACTGAATTGATTAACCTTGTTGTTGACAGGCCAAGGGAGATCACTCGGGTTCGAGCAGTTCTCCACCTACCGTGGGACAAGGCAACTCATCCCACTATGAAGAACCTCCGACTCGGAGTATTTCCAGTGTCTGGGACGCCTGGGAGATCGCTAGAATTTCAGCGGGCACTGCCAAAATTCTCTGCGCATCATTCAAGCCAAGTACGAGGAAACAGTACCAGTGTTATTGGGACAGGTGGTTCCACTTTTGTGTTGAGAGACAGACTGATCGAGTTTTTGCAAATGTGAACATTGTTATAGAATTTCTTCTGTCACTCTTCCAGACTGGATTGAGTTAAAGTTCTTTAAATACGGCACTGAGAGCTATTTCTGTGATTGTGCAGTTCGGGAATCGAAGTATTCGAGAGCATCCATTGGGTACTCGATTCTTGAAAGGTGTGTTTCTTCTTAGACCAGTAACATCAAAGTATTCAGAAATTTGGGATGTAAAGCAGATTTTGCAAATGTTGAGAAAACTGTCTCCAATTATCAATCAAATTGTGTTATTGTTAGTTATTATCACAGCCCAGAGAGGGTAGACTCTTTGGTTTTTGGACTTGAACAACATGAATATTTCTCAGAATTGTGGGAAAGTTATCTTTTATTTGAGAGAACATGTCAAACAATCGAGACTGGATAAAACTTTTGATCAGATTAAGGTGAAAGCGTACCTTCCGGATAGGAGGCTGTGCCCAGTTACGGTACTTAACGAGTATGTATCTAGGACTGATTCCTTGAGAGGAGAAGAGTCTAAACTTTTCACTCAAATCATTAAACCCCATAATAGAGTTTCTCGAGACACTCTTAGCAGATGGATCAGAACAGGGCTTGAGTGGGCAGGAATTGATACTCATAAATACTCTGCTCATAGCACTCGGGCCGCCGCTACTTCGGCTGCACATTCTCTTAAGGTGCCATTATCTGAAATTTTGAATAAGGCTGGCTGGGCCTCTGAAAAAACTTTTGCCAAGTTTTATAAGAAACCCCTCCATTTAACGAAGGATTTCTCAACTTCACTTCTCTCTGGTTGAAAAAGGGGACAGGTGTGTGAGGTGATGCTTATCTTCCTACTCCTAGCGGGGCCCAGCATGGAGTGGGATTGAGATTATTTTAAGGATCCATGGGGGGGGGGGGGGGGGGGGGGGGGGGATGGTGTTTCATCACACTAGAGATGCCTTATTTATGTGCTCATTGAACAATTTCTGGATGTTTATTTTTGATTTTGTGGGTTTTGTACCTCTTGTGGGGTCAATTCCTTGGATTTTGGATTAAAATTGTCTTGATTTTGATTTTGTTGATTTTGCAGATATTGCCTCTTGACTAACTTGCAGTCATTTGGTATTTTGAGTGTGAGCTATGCTTGGCAGATCCGGCTTTGAAGTCTCATGGGACCTGAATCACGTGACTGATAGAGGAGAATTTAACAGTTAAACGGGACTTACCTTGTACCAATCAGTCTTCAGTGATGAGGAGGTAACATGCCGTCCCTTTTACCCTTCCCTTCTTAGTCTCGAGATCTGCCTCGCAGACTTTAAAGACTGATACGCATGGGCAATCTGCAATCTCATGTTACCTCCTCATCACTGAAGACTAATTTGTAGAAGTACAGTCCAACTTCACCTTACAAGCATGGTTCGCACGGGCCTGGAAAAGTACTTGAATTTTGTTTTGATACTGGAAAAGTACTTGAATTTACAATGCTTACTTAATGTCCTGAAAAAGTACTGGAATTTCGCGGTAATGTCCTTGAAATTTTCAAAAATGTACTGGAATTTACCCTGACATCGATCACAATCTAAAACACGGAAGTATCTTCTATAAAAAAAAAAAAAAAATGGCGCATGGAAACAACTCCACAGCGTTCGCATTGGTGCAAAAATACCAACCACTGCTGGTCAAACGATTTGAAGATAGTTGTGAAAAATAAAATATTTGTAACAATGTCTGTGTTTTTCCTCTTTTAGTATAATTTTGAAGTGTCTAAATACTTCGATTCGAACTGGGAAGTAAGTATCGTATGTCTATTGAGTCACCAAATATATCAGCCAATGAGAATTCGAAACGATGACACACCCTTTTATCCACCAATGAGAGTTCGCATAAATAATTATGCACTCGTTCAATAATCTGTCATATGTTTTCATTATATTCTGCATTCGTTCTTGAATAAATTGAGCTTCAAAGTGACATAAGAATGTCAATAAAATGTAATAATGTCAACCAAAAGTATTGATCATGAATAAAAGTGTCAATGTCGGTAAAATGTTGCGTGTTTACTGTTTAGCACAATCAAACAGTTATTCCATATTTGTAAATAATACTATCTAATTCATTGAGTTGTAAAATCACAACGAAGCTTTCATTCATAATGTACGTGACGTAATCATAGCCTGAACGTTTGATTGGTCGTTAGCTTTCTCGCATGTGATATCGCAATGCAGCACTTTGGAAAATGGCGGCATCGAAACCGAAAGTTGGTATGTCACTTGACTTTGTCGTACACGTCAAATCTGTCAGTTATGAGTTGCAATCGTGCTTTGTGCGTTTTCAACGCTAAATGGTTAAGCAATCCTGTTTATAGTTGGGTAAAGCCATCTAGTGACAAGAGAAAGGCTTTCTGCACACTATGCAATCGTACCATATTGACATTTGAAATATGAGAGAGAGCGGGCTGAAATTTAATATGAAACGAGAAAAACATTGTGCGGCTGTGAAATCTAAAATAATAACGTCTACAAGTCCAACTTTTTCAAAATGATACTAAAAGAAGACAAACACAGACAATGTTTTAAATTCAAGTATGTGTTGATATTTAAGTTATTTGTCTTTCATGGTAAAAGGGTAATTAAATTATTGCTGTGGGAAGCTTTTTAAACATAATTAGTATAAATAATTTTGCGAATATATGTACTTGAAAAATGGTAAAATGTCCTTGAAAAGTCCTTGAAAAGTACTGGAATTTTATTCTGTTTTGGCTGTATGAACCATGAGTCAAGGTAAGTCTCGTTTAACTGTTAGATAATGTAGGAAAATGTCTTAGAATTACTAAGTGTAAGTTTCTCAAACTATTTCTTATAGTTTAATTTACGAATAACAAACTTCTGCTTTTCCCGTCTTGGGACTTCGAAACCAATGCAAAGTGCCATATCATTGTGAACATCAGCCATGTTTATCTTGGAAATGCTAGCTCCTGATTGGTCAGATCCTGGAGTGACCACTCTTTGACCTAAGATCCATGAATACTAATGAACTAGCTGACGTTCACAGATGGCTGAACTTGGCATTGGTGGCGAAGCCCGCGAAACTTATAAATTCTCGCAACACGAAAACTTTCCAAAGAACAAACATAGAACTTTATGGAAAACACAAGAGATTTTTAAGAGTAACAATAATAATTTATTCACAAGACATGAAGTTATATGCAAAGGTGATAAAACATTACTTTTATGAAAAACCTAACATTGTGCATTCTTTTCGTGACGTCTAAGTACTAAAATTTGCCAACTGAACTTTAATAAATACTTAATAAGTTTTCCCCAAAATAATTAATAAAGAAACTTAGAAAATCTGGTTACATTTACAAATTACATATAAAAAGTTTCGAGTCCTGGCAAAAGTTTTGACATCCTCACCTTGTCGGCTGGTCAGAGAGCTTGCTGCTTATATTTAATGGTCCGAGAAATGAAATGCAAGCCTCGTTTGATCAGCCGACCGGCTCTTTTATATGAGAAGATTCCTTTTTGCGCGCTCATTTACATACGACCTTGACCTCATTAGCATAACAGATGATCGTGGTGGAAGCAAAACATGGCGGCGAGGGAAGCGGCAACTCGTAAGAATTTGTTTACAAATGACTCGAATGAGCGGTAATATCAACAGTTGATATGTTTCTAATGCAAGTGAATGATATCCTTTGTGATTATAAAATAATTAAAAAACTTGAGGTTGAAGGCTGTCGATCAGTATAATCCTTTGTAAGCAGATTTTCAGTCTCCTAAATTAACTGAACATATACATACTATACCCTCAATTATACTTCTAAAAAGTTTTTACTTTTCATGAATTTGTTATTAATTGACTGTTAGGCCTACATTATGTTTGCAGACATGATCATTTTGCATATAGAACTACTATTAAAAAATCAGGGATTGTTTAAAATAACGTTTGGGGTACTGGTATCTCATACAGCAGTTGTTGAAAACAATTGAAGCAAATAATATGAGGAATAGAAAAACGAAAGAGACGAAGAAAAAGACCCACAAGCAGATTGAAATCACATTTTTGCCAGCAATACATCCATGAAATCATAACATCCAAAAAGTTTAGATTTAATTTGAAACATATTGGTTAGACAACATTTACAATCAAAACCATTGAGAAATTAAAATAAATCTTATGATAGTAACATTAATGAGATATGAGATATATCAATTAATTACATAATCCCAAATAAGATTTTTGTTGAAATTCTTTGTTCTGATTCTTTGATAAATGACAATATTGCTAGTCCACATGTACATGATCTAGTTCTTGTAAAATTAACATATTGAACTCGGTCTAGTAAAAATCTACCCTGATCATAGGGCCGATACCAGTTGGATTTTATGTTCCAAAGATATCTTTTCATGCCAGAAGATTGTGTAATAACATGGATAATTTATATTTCATTAAATAGGACTGAATTATGCAAGCTGCACATTTATTATTCATGTCAAACGATGTTTCAATGTTTGTAAACAAGACATACACAGGGAAATAAGTTAAGTGACACCTGATACATTTTGTAATAATTGGTATCTTTTTTTATTTTCATGTTTAATTGAGTTTCCTTTAATGAATTTTCCATTTTGGGCTTAAAATGGCAAAACTGGTAATACATTGATAAATGACAATATTGCTAGTCCACATACATGATCTAGTTCTTGAAAAATAAACATATTCATTGAATTGACATTGAACTCAGTTGAATATCGTTTAATGGATTATTATTTAGCACTACCATCAAAACTTGCTAAAAATACTTTCCTTTAAATGTGCATTTTATGTAAATATTTCAATTTAATTATATAGTTTCATTTGACAAGGCAATTTAAATTTGTTCTATTTCCTAATGATATTTATAAGTTTTAAGGGATTTTATGGGTGCTTCTTCCACTCTTAAACTCAAAGCATTGCATGCAACATTTTATCAGCTAATATGATGCTCAGTCTTCAGTGCAAGGAGCTCTAGCTCCAAGCTCTTTGCAGCGTTCATTGCACCCTTTTGGGTTTACTTAAGCTACAGTGATGTTGGGAGTTTTGTAGAATAGCAGACGCCAAAAGGTGGGAACCAAAACAATAATGAAGTAGATCTTAGCAATGTAATTTCTTGTCAAAAACATCATGTCTAGAGCCAGAGAGGCTCCACCCTCAGGTATAGTAATGCTTAAACTCTTATTTGATCTTCTTATCAGCCCATGTTGTCTGTTTTAATGTGTAAAGTACTGGACAAGTGTTAGTTCATGCATAAAATAATGTAAACTCTACTATCATGTTGAGTAAGTTTCCCTGACATTGTGTCACTTAGTAAGAGTTTATTTGAGTTATATTTCAGTATTTTCCAGTTGCAAGTAGCATATATTCAAGTAAAATTCATGTCTGCTACTCATATTTTCCCGTTTGAATCAAATTACTTGTGTCATGATCACTGGTCAAACAATCTCAGAGTAATTAAGTAATTCTTAGCAGAGTAACCAAGTGTAAAATAATTAATTAGTTTGCTGATAGTGTTTACTCTGTATAATGATTTGTAACTACATACTATTGAATTAATAACAGAACAGTAACTGTTAACAAAGTGTGTTTTCTGTTTGTTGCAGAACATGACTGTTTCCCGCCTTTTCCTCCCGGCGGGATCCCGACAAATCCCGCTTTTTTCTCCCGGCGGGATCCCGCTGGGATCCTGACAAATCCCGCTTTTTTATCCCGGCGGGATCCCACCGGAATCCCGCTGGGATCCCGACAAATCCCGCTTTTTTATCCCGGCGGGATCCCACCGGAATCCCACCGGGATCCCGATAAATCCCGCTTTTTTATCCCGGCGGGATCCCACCGGGATCACACCGGAATCCCACTGGGATCCCACCGGGATCCCGATAAATCCCGCTTTTTTCTCCCGGCGGGATCCCACCGGAATCCCACTGGGATTCCCGGTAACTTTTTAACTTATTTCCCTGTGTATGTTGTAGAAGTGCAGAAATACAGATACAGTTAGATTTACTCAGGTAAATAAACAATATTATAGAGGCAGTTGACCAAACATTTCAAAAACTAAATAGGCCTAACTGAAATAGGTAATAACAATTTAAGTCACATCCAAACATGGATTGCACAGTAGATGTCACTTGTGCGAGATCAATAATAATAATAATATATACATTACAGATAATTGCTACAATCAAAACGTCATGTAGTGCTATTTCAGTCTCAGTGTCACTGATGACACAAATGACAACAGAAAACTATTCTGTATTGAGAAATTGCTTTAGATCTGTGCATGTATACAAAAGCATTTTGATACAAATATAGCCATTGGCTCTGTAGTTCATGGGGACTTGAATGATATAGTTTAGAGCTACCCCCACCTATGAAGTAGTGGGCATATATAGCGCTCAGCCTGTCCGTCCGTCCATCCAGTGTCTGTCCAGTGTCCGAGCATGCTTGAGCTTTGTACACTTAAATTTTTTTGTAAGAAACTTTTGATATTTTACCGATAAAGTTTAATAGAGATTATAGAGTAGTGCATTTGAAGAAATGTATTATCCTGAATGCAATATGCATGTTGTTAATTTTAATTAAGAAATGTTCTGTTTCAAAATACAGTTTCATTAAGTAGACTTTAGATATTTGTTGACTGTATTCACCTGACGGCCTAGATGTTCTAATCAACTGAAGTAATTTACATATTTTATGTTAATTTTTCGAAAAATCTTTTATAGTGAATATTTTAATCAATAGTGATAAGAGATTGTGTGTTATAGAAGCGCCAAGGTGTAATATATAAGGCAGGGCTCCAGATAAGGGCCGTACAAGCGTATGTACGGATGAAAAATGAGTCAATACGATCGTCTAATAAATAAGAACCGTATCAGATACGCTTGTAATTAACAATGTACGTTCAAATAGTAATTTACACACGTACATTGCAGTACCTCAAATCTTATCAAAACTATATTGTAATCAATGCAATACTGGTGAAGTTGCAAAGACAATGAGGAAATGTAAATTTGCGTTCGCTTCACTTGAAAACGAATGTAACTTGACAAAGATATACATCAGAGTGACCTCCCTTTCAAAAACTTCGGGTACAAGCGAAAGTTGATTTATTCAAAAATGTTTCCGTGCCGCATGTTCATTGGGTAAAAGATATAGGTCAACTACTTCATTAACTTCCGTTAAGAAACGAAGTTATCTCATTGGCTCTGTTTTCTGTCGTTGTAGTCGAGTATTTCCGTTTTACTGTCACGTAATATATATACTGCAGTATAGCCAGGTGAACTGTCAAAATAACACAGAATGAAACAGAACAGTTTGAAGACGTTTTCATACATTCATAGCGAATTACTTATCAAACACAAGGATTTGTCAATTGATATTAAGTGCAATAACATTAATTATTTGCAGATTTCAGATTTCAGAATTCATTGCTTTTATCGATAACATTGTCTTGTTTACACTGAACCAATGACAGTTCACGATACATCGGTTGCTATGGAGACTTCAATCGAGTGAATAACATCAGTGATTTGATTGGTTAAAGCATCTCTCATTGAAACATGGCGGGGCAAAGAAATATTACAAGTTTTTTCCGAAAAGAAAATCGGGGAACTTCCGTTGGTGATGGAAAGTCAAGTAAAAACATTGTTAAAGCATATTAGATGAACTGATAAATAATGTCACTCATCAAGTATCAGGCTGTAGTTAAAACATGAAACAGTGTAAACGTGATGTGAACAGTACTGTGGTGAAAGTAAACTTTCTTTGAAATAAAAACACAACGTTTTCAGAGTATTTTTATTTTATTTTTGATACAGAAATCTGAAATGGAAATTAACCTATGTTTTCACCTGAACATAAATGAGAACTGCATATTTTATTTGCATAATCATACAGGCCATTTTGCATTGTTTTATTGCAGACCAAGATAAAGATAAAGTTGGTATTTATGCAATAAGACATTGCATGATCCACATGTGAATGCAATTAAACAGTCAAGCAATATAATATATATCCTATGTGGAAAAACACCTTTTTCACACTTGAAAATAAGTGGGTACTCTTGAGGTAATCTTATGTTGTGCCAGTACTCCTCACTTTCAAATTTGAGGAGTACGTACTCCTCAGCTTTACAAATTATCTGGAGCCCTGATAAGGGACCGTTTAGCCTTAATTATTACTATATTTGCCAAATGATTTAATATCAGGCCATATTTATGGGGTTTGACAATGTTGTTTTAGTCCAAAAGGCCCAAAAAATGTCATTTTTGCAAATTGCAAAATCAAATTTTTTTGTATCTATATTTGTACTTAAATATCTGGATTTACGTTTAAATCTCGATTTTGGTCCCCCTAAAAAATTTCATGCTGGGAAAAAGTGCCCCTCCGGTTCCTACTCCTATGCCACAGGGCTAGTAAAAGCTAACATTTAGTAGCCAGGACCCATATTTTTTAAGCTCTCTTAGCGCTAAGATAGTCGTAAGTCAATGTTAATGTATGGCACTTACGACTATCTTAGTGCTAAGAGAGCTTCGAAAATATGGGCCCTGCTGTCACTGTTACTAGTCTCGGGCCGAAGGACTAGTGTTAATTTCTAGCCCTGCATATAAGATGAATATAATAGCATTTAGTACTCAAAGCTAAATGCCTTTATGATGGGGATAACAAGCTTTATCTTTATTATCCATTTCCCTTTCCTTTCTGTGCACGCATACCTTCATACCCCACGTCACTTCCCATACGTCATCATATGATGTCATATCTTCTGCATCAACCGCCATCTCAACTTCACCACTTTCTCTCCTTCGTAATAAATAAGGGACCGTTTAGCCTTAATTATTACTATAATTTGCCAAAAGATTTAATATCAGGCCATATTTATGGGGTTTGACAATGTTGTTTTAGTCCAAAAGGCCCAAAAAATGTCATTTTTGCAACTTGCAAAATCAAAGTTTTTCTATCTATATTTGTTCTTAAATATCTGGATTTACGTTTAACGCTTTGTCGAGATTTCAGTGGCACAGGTTCCGTGTGGTAGCACCAGCAACAGAGACGCAACCATCCCCGCTTCCAGACAACCTTTGGACCACCTGACAACGGAAGCTAGCACACAACACATGGTCAACGTACCAAGCTGCGGACGTTCAGGACAGCACACGGGATACCAGAAATATGGCCAGTACCATTACATGATCTTGTTCATTTCATTGCTAATTTGCCCCAAGTACAGTAAAAACCAACATTTCTGGAATTTCCACATTGCACAAGCTGCGCGATGTGGCAGATAATACAGGCCACTTTATCATTACCAAAATGATACAAGGTATGTATAAATCCAGTCCGAGACGGGACACACGTAAACCAATCACTCTTGAGCTGTTGCAGGTAATCGTAACAAATATAAGGTCAGTATGTTCATCAACTTATGGATCCTCCCTTTTTCAAGCTGTATAATGTTTGGCATTTTTCGGATTTTTCCGGGTAAGTGAACTAGTTCAAACCGGACACCAACAACCAGGTTGCCGGGCTGAAGATGTCTCCATAGAAGGTGGCAACCTCCTGGTTACTCTCCGCCACTCCAAGTCGGACAGACTTGCTAAAGGCATAACAATCAGCATGTCCAGCTCTCCAACACACAGCTTGTGCCCAGTTGCAGCATACAGAGCATATGTGCAAAACCGCACGAAGGGAGCACAGCAAGCCTTTGACCAAACTCCAATAACAAGGTATCAGTTCCAAGCAATCTTAAAGAAAGCTCTTCCCTTCAGTGGGATCGACACTTCTGCCTACACCTCCCATTCTTTCTGGATCGGAGCAGCGACAACCGCAGGATATAAGGGTTTAAGTTCAGATCTAATTCAGCACTTTGGTCGGTGGGGATCTGGGTGTTATAAATCGTATATACGCATACCATTCTTCATATAACAAATTCACAACAATATCATTCTCCCTCATTGTCCATCATTCTCCTGTGAGTGTCTTGTGTGTTTCAGTGTGGCTAATCGGGTCAAGCTGGACCGGAGCAACATCCTTTGGCTAGCAAGGGGCAGGATGAGATGGGAGGAACTCCCAACATGCGGTCGTCCGTCAACTGGCCAGGAAGACCGAGGACCCCAAGGCCATCGTCATCCATCTTGGGTCCAATGACCTTGGTCAGGTGCCTGTGAACTGTTTCACGAGATGGAGCCTACCATCCTGCGTATCAAGCTGCTCCTGCCACACACCACCATCATATGGTCGGACATGCTACCTCGCCGTTACTAGCACCTGGCCAGATGCCCAATCAGGCTCGAGAAAACTCGGGCTAAGCTCAACAGGAGGGTTGGTAATGTGGTTAGGGATATGGGAGGATACAGGTCCTCCATCCCCAGTTCTACGGCAGAGACAGGGACCTGTATGCCTTCGACGGCGTACACCTCTCGCGGAGAGGCATAGAACTTTTTGCCAGAAACATAGCCCAAGCTTTGGACTCTCTAACCTAATCTTTTTTTTTAATACCCCCGCTACGAAGTAAGCGGGGGTATAGATCGGTCATTCTGTCAGTCTGTCTGTCCTTCCGTCCGGTCAATTTTCTCAAAAACCGCCAAAGGTACATCAACCAAACTTTGTACAGTTGTTAACCATGTTCTTTTGATCGCGCACAGACAATTTTCCATGGAAACGTCACTTTTTGGACTTAGTTTTATTGTGTTCAATCGAGACAAGTTTTCTCTGAAACTATTAGATCTAGATGAATGAAATTTAACATGTAGGTAGTCCAGATGATACTCTTCATCAAGTTCACAGTCCAGTTCAGAAATTTTATTTTTTACAGAGTTGTGAAGCCCTTGAATCTGTAATTGAACTTGGTACAAATTACCGGTGTGATGCTCTAATGGGAAAAATTCAGTTACCTGAAAAATATTACATATGGGTGAATGAAATTTTGTAATAACAAAGCCAGTTCCGAAAATTATTTTGGACAATATTATGATGCTTGAAGCTATTTTTTAAACATATATAGTACCCTTCACATCTATAATTCTCAATGAACGGATAGCAGATGGCAGGGGTATGTGAGCCATGCTCACTTTTTTCTTGTTTCCCCCCTTTTCATTGTTTTGTAAATGGTAGGGAAGCTGGTGAGCTTATTACTTATCATGGCCTGGGTGTGGGGTAGCACTTATGGCGGGGTGCTCCTCGGCTGCTGGTATATTTGGCTGCACGTCTAAAATTTCACTGTTAGGATCTGCTGCTTTACAGCAGGGATCAGGTATATTATCCACGCCGCTTCACGGCAGGTGAATAGGGTTTGCTTTACAGTATTACAGGTGGCTTGGCAACCTATTTGCTCGGCTCTGTATTATGTACACTTGGTGCCTGGCAGCGTTAGCACCTTGGCAATGTTTTCCTAGCAACGGTAGTTACTAGGGCAGCGGTAGCACCTTGGCAATGTTTTCCTAGCAACGGTAGTTACTAGGGCAGCGGTAGCACCTTGGCAATGTTTTCCTAGCAACGGTAGTTACTAGGGCAGCGGTAGCACCTTGGCAAGGTTTTCCTAGCAACGGTAGTTACTAGGGCAGCGGTAGCACCTTGGCAAGGTTTTCCTAGCAACGGTAGTTACTAGGGCAGCGGTAGCACCTTGGCAAGGTTTTCCTAGCAACGGTAGTTACTAGGGCAGCGGTAGCTGCAGGTGCATAATTCAGCAGCAGCCCTCGAGCAACCCCACACTCTAGGCCATTTAACCCTTATCTCTCTTTATTATTCTATCCAAACTGGGCGAAGTATCTCCGGTCATAATTTGCTATGAGAAGAAGTCAAATGGAATGTGAAATAGGACAAGTGTTTACATACTGGCATTTAAAGTTTGTAATATTGTTAATGACTAACATATTTTAAAAGCTTTTAGAACTCTGCAGTACCTAAATCAAGTACAACCATTATTTATAATGTAAGTGCATTCCTACAAATAGCATCTTAGATTTCTTGTCTTGTCCAGTTTGTAGATATCTGTTTCATATCCACGTTTTTTAGAACATATTTACATTGATAGTTGAGTTGTGATTCAGAACGGCCACTTTGATGTTATTCCAATTTGTAATAAACCAAAAATGTTAAACATAAGTTTAAAGTGTGAATTTGTGGTCTTGTTTTTCATGTTATGCAATAGTGAATACAATGGTGATCCATTGAAAAAGATATTTGAAACTTTGTGTTCTAATCATTTGTTTGTTACAGGGAGGAGAATAACACATTTTACTCCGCTTCACTGAACAAGTTGTGATCAGTAACAGACATTTCTCAGTGTTTAAATTTGTGAAATTATTCTTAAAAAGGGATCAAAACATGAACTAATGTATATTTGTTCTTCACATTAAGTGAAAATAAAAATAATGAGAGCATTTTCAAACAAAAAACTTTAACTTTTACACACTTCAGTACATTCAACAATCTCTCTTACAGGTCAGGTTTTACTGGCAAATCCAAAGAAAAATATATATAAACAATGTTTTAAAATATGAAGATGTGGACTTGTTTTTCACGTTATGTTTTGATAAATACAATTTTAATACTTTCAAACTAATATTTGACAAATTTTAAACAAATCGTCTGTTTGTGACAAGGAGAACTTCCCTGAACCAGATGTGATTACTGACAGACATTTTTAGAGTTCAGATTTGAGTATTTATCTTTTTAAAACTGATTCAAAAGTGTTCAAATGTGTATTTGTTATTCATATTAGGTCAAAAGATAAACACTGAGAACATTTTCAATCTTATATAACCTACTTTTTTACACATCGGTTCATTTACAGTTCAATCTTACAGATCAAGTTACAGCTAAAAATAGAACAACAGATCAGATCAAGTCATAGCTAAAAATAGAACAACACGTTATTCTGTCAAACTAAATCACTTATTTGTTTTTACATATTTACAACATATCAAAACAACATCAAAGTTTGTTTAATCAAACAAGGCCTGTTGAATAAGATCTATTTTCTGGTCAGTGATGGAAATCTCGCGTCCGCTGACCAGTCTCATTCTTGTAACACAGTGGTTGCTTAATGGATGAACGTAAAACATGGGGAAAACCCACTCGGTGAACTTGACGTTCTCTTTACACAACAGCTTCCCCCTCTCAACATCAATGAGGGCCACTCTCCCCCGTCTCACATCCATCAACAAACCAAACTTGAAGCTTAGTTTGTCACCAGATGTGGGACGGGAGAGAGTGACACACTCACCAACCTGATGTCCCCTGTCCTCCTGATCTCTCCTCCTCCACACCTGGATACAGATTCTGTCTGGGTGAAGGACACAGTAGTCCACCACAGAGACACAGAGAGAGTTGGGGAGATGAGAAACATACCACCCCTTGTCCAGATTCCCCCGTCCAACAACAACCCCCATCTCCAGGAGCCACCAGACACTCTCCTTCCAAGTAAGTGTGTTGTGTGTCTCCCAGTAAGATGGGAGGGAGAAAGGGGAGGGGGAGGGAGGGACGGGGACCGGACTACTACAATTCCCCGCGAACTCCAAGAAGCGTCCCGGTCTGTCTGTGTATCCACTCCTCTCCATGTTGTTCAGCTCAAGTCCGTCGACTACTTGTAGCAACTCGTAAACTCTCTTTGTGTCGAGAGTCATGGCGGGACCTGCAAATATACAACTTTGTTGTCATCAAAACATAAACAAATGACATCTTGAAATGTTTATTTTGTTCTTTTAGATACATTGATAATAAAATATTTGATAATTGTTCAAACAAATAAAAACTTTGATTGCTACTCAAAACCGACCATAAAACGGGATTATTTAGAGTTGATTGTTCTGTAAATAAACACTTTTTGTTTTTCAAAAATATACAAATGACATCTTGAAATGTTTATTTTAGTGTTTTAAATAATTTGATGATATAATATTTGATAATTGTGACAAAAAATAAAAACTTTGTTTGACTCTCTAATTGATAATACAGTTGATTTTTCCGACAGTCGGTTTTCAAATGAATCGGTTTTCATTGAACATAAAACAAATTGATGTAACTTAAATATATACAAATGTCATCTTAAAACTTCTATTTTACTATTTCAAACACTTTGATGATAAAATATTTAATAATTGAGAACATTTTTTAAAACTTTGTTTGCTGCTCATACTGACAAATACTCCAGTTACTTTCTCAGAGCTGAGAGTCGCGGTCGGTGAATAAAAACAATTGTGATCAAAATTTGTTGTCAAACCATCTCAAGATAGCATCTTGAAATGTTTATTTTAATATAACAAATATTTTGATGATAAATATATTTATGATTCAGAAAAAATATACAAATTTTGTTTGCCACTCAAACTGACAAATAAGCTACAATTGTTAAATACACAAAATCTGAATTATTAGAGCGGATTGTTCTGTAAATAACCAATCTTGTGTTATCCAAACATATGCAAATGACATCTTGAAATGTTTATTTCTATATTTTAGATAACTTGATAAGAGAATTATTAATCATTGCGACAAAAAATATAAAGTTTGTATCTAGCTCTAATAAACAATACAGTTGCCGACGTCGGTTTTATCAGAGCTGAGCGGCATTGCGAGAATTGTAACTTCACAAACTTTTAATGTATAATATATGCACAAATGCCATCTTGAAATTATTATTTTTATATTTCAAAGACTTTGATGATAAAATGTTCAATAATTGTGTAAATGTTTAAAATCGATGTTTGCCTCTCAAAGTAACAAATAAGCTAGAGTGTCAGAGCCGAGTGTCATGGCGGGATTTGTCGGATCACTACAAACACTTAAATCAAATACGCTGTTGATATATCCACCTGCAATGAAATATTAAGTTTTAGTTTTCAAATAATTTGAGGTTTGAGCTGAATTGTGTGCAAAAATAGTATATATATTCCCCTCCCGAATTGATTGAACTTGATAATGCCGACAGCAGATATCTCACGGTGATTGCCTAATTTACATTAAACATATAAACCAATTTGTTCTGATGATAATATACATACATTACACCTTCTGTAAAGTGGAAATGCACCCAAACCTTACTGCCTGTAGAACAGTTGACTACTGCAGACAAAGTTCCCGTGCCCCCGGCGGGATTCGAACCACATACCTCTTGATCCGAAGCCGAACGCACTAATAACCACTGCCCTATCTCGCCCCCGTTTGTGTTTAAATCTAAAATGTTTTTTTCTACAACTTTGTAGGAGGATATCACAAAAAGCTTTGAACGGACATTCACTGTGGTAATCATGTGTGTTTGAGATTTAGACAATTCTTCGCGGGTGATAATGGTCATTATAAGTGAATATATTTATATAGTGCAATATTCAGGAGCTTATTCCTGTTCGTAGCATAACAACATCTTTACTCTGGTATAAGGACAGACATCGTTCTTATTTCATTTTAAGCTATCTGCATGAGAAGGCAGAAGAACTGCTGTATATTTACATGTTCTAATTTTACAAGTATTTAATTATGAAATTAGAAATTGATAAAATATCCAGAAAGTAACACATTTTTTATGACAAGACTGTCTTGTTATGCTAAGAGTCCCACATTCGCATCGCTGGTGAGGTGAGGTGATATGGGGTTTGTCACCGCTTTCAAGAATATTTCCCTTATATAACGGCGGTAGTATTATTACAACAACGCCATTGTAGCTATGCATTGCGATGAAACCTGTGTGCATCGGCTGGAACTAGTGAACAGTGGGTAGTACTGCACTGAAATTCTGTGTAGTATTGCACATTAACGGTGCATCCATTGTGTTTCATAAACTTAAACGTGGTTTTAATACATTCCAACATACCATGTGTGCTGGTTACAGTACACATAATTTCACGCAATTTGCATATTCATCCCATATTGCCAAACATATCATCATTACTGGTTTCCAATTAAAATCGAAAAACATAATTATTTATGTCCAGAAACCAAAACTACACGCCCCATTTACATGCACAGCAGTTATATGAACTATGTAACATTATCAACCCCAATTTGTCTTTTTGTCTGTTGCAAATAAGATTCCAAAATTACGTTTAACTAATTGGCGCGTGTCAATCACGGTGCTTTGTCCGGTTTTCGATCAGAAATCACTACTTTTACATTCATATCTTCAATGTACTCAGCTGATTATCACCAACATGGTAGTTTTTGGTAACAGTCAGTACTTCCTATAAAATAACACCATTTATAGCGTTTTGAAAATGTGACCCCTAACAGCAAAATGGATGAACCTTACTGCATGTGGAAAGGTTTCAACAGCAAAGTTGCAGAGCCCGTGGCGGGATTCGAACTCCGGACCTAGCTCCTGATACGCGAAATACGCAAACCACTGCGCCATTCCACCGTCAAAATGTTTCATTGTCTAGACGTTTAAAGGGGCAGTAGCACGTTTTTTGCAAAATTTAGTTTTTCAAATTTCCCATTTATAATGATAGTTTATGTCATTTAAATAAACTCTAGAGGGCAAAACATCTTATTACACAAACCATTTATCTGTAGTGGTAAAAACCATGTTGTGTATAAAGCAAAAATTGTGAACACAATTTATTATTTTGTATTACAAAAACGATTCCAATGGCTTTACCGAAACATGTACACTCATTTTAAACTTTATTTTCCGAAGAGAGAAGGATCTTTTACTACTGGTGAAATTATTTTTCAAATACATTTCATCAACTTATTTGAGCGAAAAAACGTGCTACTGCCCCTTTAAATCAATGTGCAAATTGTCTAAATGTATCCGTTAATATTAAAACAAATGGCTGTTATTAACACTTATTCATGTTGACATGTTTACAGTTGTATTTAATTAATCTAAAGGCCTGAATGGAGAGATTATTTATTTCCTCATGTATACACTGAAGATCAACAACACTGATACAAATACATCACTAAAATTAACAATTTACACATTGGAGTATACGCACACTTATTTACAAAACTGTGTTAGACAAGAATAGTCGCCAGTTGACACTCAACATGTATATACTAGCTCTACAATACAATTATGATGAGGTTGTGTTAACAAAATATATTCGCAAGGACAAGCCATATACTAGTAGTATGTAACATAGGTGACAAAGCAGATTAATCATTAAGTGTAATACTGTAACAGGTGGCGTCTTATTTTGAAAACCTATAGTGAACAGTTTAGAACAATGGTTTCCCAAGTGTCGTGTTCAATATATCGATTACAATCAGTTGTGCATCTTAGAAGGAAAGCTAACATGTCTGTTTCGTCTTGTAATTCAAATGCAAAGTACGTTTCCCCCTCAAGAAAATCTATCATAAACGTAATTGTTTCTTACACAGTTAAAGGTACATCCATTGTGTTTCATAACATTTTATTTGGCTTTAATACGTTCCAACTCATCACATGTGCTGTCTAAAATACAAATAAATTCACTCGGCTTGCATATTTATCCCCAATCGCCAAATTAAATATATCATAATTACTAGTATACAATTAAAATTGAGTAACATAATTACGCATGTGCAGAAACCGAAACTGCACGTCCCATTTACATGCACAGTAGTTATATGACCTATTAAACATTATCAACTCAAATTTGTCTTTTTGTCTGTTATAAATAAGATTCCAAAATTACGTTTGACTCATTGACGCGCGCCACACGCGGTGCATTGTCCGGTTTTCGATCAGAAATCACTACTTTTACCTTTATATCGTCAATATGCTAAGTCGACTATCATCAAAATTGTAGTTTTTGGAAACAGTCGGTACCTCTCAAGAAAGTAACACTATTTATAACGTTTGCAATATGTGACCCCCAACAACACAATGGATGTACCTTTAACATGTTCACATTGTAACAATATATGAGTAAGATGAGGAAGTCACGTTAATGGCAAAGTTTGCACTCTGTAGAAATGTACAGAGAATTTGCCAGAGAATATTGTAGGTTAGTTTTTTGTGAGCACGTTGGTATAGACACATATAACTTTGCATTAAAGGATGTTCTCATAATCCATGAATGTTCCTCGTAACTATGTACAGATGGACATACAATTCGTCGCCATTCATGTTTTGAGGTGGGGGATACACCTGTACCTGTAATATATTTTTCAACATGTAAATTTAGATTCTGTTTTGAGAGTATTGATAGCAGATCATTGCAGATTGCCGGGGATGTTGTGGATGTTGAAATTGCTGCACACAATATAGTTTGGCAAAGTTGTTATAGGAAAGCTTGCATAGGCGTCCAAAATATATGAGTTTACATTTACCAGTATATCCAACAAGAGTCAACAATCCCAAATAGCAATAGTAAAGTCTGTTGATAATCTGTTATCAAGCCCGTGTACAATACGAGCAAAATATCCCTACTTAAGTTTAAGTGCGGCTGCTTGTTGACCATTAATATAAGGTAATATTTCACAACCATAGAGACTTGTTGTAAGTATCATTCTCAACCAGATTTTAACACATATAAATGGGTGGAGTTGAGAATGATAAAGTCCCACTGATCTAAAAGCATTTACATTTTGTCTTGCTTTCTGACACTTATGATAATATATCAGTTAGAAGATCGCCACTATTGATTCAGATTGAGAAAGAAGGTGTTTTGGTTTCTATTGAAGATAATCATTGAACTTTTTGAGGGATTGTAAGTCAACCGCCATATGACGCAACGAGGTCTAATGATGATTGTACGCCTTTTGGTGATTCGCTCTTAAGAGTAGTATCGTCAGCAAACAAGACAGTAGGAACAGCATACCATATACACAAATGCCGCAATTAGCTTCTCTGAGAGAGGTGATTAGATCATTAATAAAAACAAGGACGAACCAAGCAGAAATAACCCTTCTTTGACCAACACCTTGTTTGAGAATATATTGAGATATAAAACAAAGCATTCACTGTTAGTATAGCAGTGATGTAGGAGATCACATGTTTTACCTCTTATTCCAAATTTATATAATTTTAAGAATAGTCCATCGTGCCAAATGCGGTCAACAGCTTTTTCATTATCAAGAAACGAGGCCAAAACAGGCGATTCTCTTTGCATATAAAATACATTCCATTAGTGTGAAAGCAGATATTACAGCCGGAAGCCGAACTTGTAGAGAGTCTGGGAAATCTGGTGTTGTTACAACTGATATTTGTTCAATTCTATTGAGTAATAGCGTTTCAAATACATTTCCACAATATACTCAAAGGAAATCAAATATATATATACTCCCTTTTCAAGACTGAAGTCAGTGAACCGTATCTCCTGAACATCTCACTGACCACTTGAGTGTATCTCTGAATCAAATACACACGTCAGTGTATTCAGATTGAAATAACAGTACTGGCGACAATACACAGACGTACTATTTTTTAAATGGTTTATTGTTATAACGACAATATATATACAATACTTAACAATGGTTTGGTATTTTAAGAGCGAAAGCGAGTTAAATACCGATGTTATTCACTCGTTTCATAAACATGTTATCAAACGGGACCGTATTTTATTTATTATTCAATGATGTAAATAGCGCTGAATTGCAAGAAAACGTTGTTAGTGACGATCACTTGCAAATAGGTCACCCGCTATTGAAGTCGCGCGGCTAACATTGTGACGTCAGCCAAAAACGACTAGGACGTCACGCACCGATTATGACGATACGGCAGCACGCGGTGGTAGCACATATGTGTGTGTAACCAACTCATCGTTATCTAATGAGTGATCTCACCACGGTTGAGTAATAAACACACATATCCCAGATATATCCCGGCTTGCCTATCACTCCAAGTCAACATAAAACACAGAAATAATGATATAATACATAGAATATCTGCTTATCCTTCACAAATGCCATGTTTATCTCATCAAGTGAGGTAGAAAAGTTATTATATTTTACTCGTGGCTGTGTCACTCGTGAAATAGTTACTTTTCTACCTCACTCGATGAGATAACATGGTATTTGTCAAAGAAAAACAGATATCCTCTCTATACTTTGGGTATTTATTAGACAGCAGGTTTGTTGCATTTGGGTATGGTTCTGGAAGAAGGGCTCAATACAACTAATGATTGTCCATAAGTCTTATCTTAAATGTGCACATAAGTAACAATCAGTTAAAGCATGGATTTCATCTTCAATTTGTTTAGCGTCAGACATCGTACATACTATTGCTTTAATTAAAGAAATATAAGATTACAGTGAGGATATAAACAACACTGAGTTTTAATATAACTTTATTGTTTAATCACACAGACGCTCTACCACAGAACGTTGACTCCCTTGCTAATCACCCCTGTACAGGGCCATGTTCAATAAACGTTTAAAAGTAATCGCTCAATGAGAGATTACTTTTAGACCTCTCTTGAACATGATTGCTCAATGTAGCGCTACGTAGCAAAGCGAGCAAGCCGCGAGGCATCGATCCGTGTCGTAGAGGAGGGAATGCGCGTTCATTGAGTGCTCAATTCGCTCAATTGAGCTATTATAATCGCTCACTGTAATGGAACAGACGGCAGATGTCATACCTATGGCAAGTGGTTCCCAAATGATCGGAAACTGTCCAGTCATGTACAAGAACCCTTGTTTAAATATGTGTACATGTGCATAGGTGATGTACGCGCGCGTGTCTCTTATACAACTATTTGGCGGCCTCTGCATGGAGACTCTTTTAAACCTTTGCAATTTCCCAAATTTAAGCCAGTCACTCAAACTGTCCTAGGGCTAGCGTAATATGAGCTGACCTGGGTGACCAAGATTGCAGTGGCTTATGGTAATCAGAGCTTCATGTTATGTAATGATATCAAGTTCAACAGAGCACTGAAAAGCAGCTGGTCAGTACTGGCTCGTAGGACCAAACTTTATTAATGGCTCTTAATTTGCACACAGTCGTGGGGCAGGACTTCTAAGAGTCCCCCAGGGCTGTTTTGGGAGGAGGTTTGGTTTAACTTGTAGAGGGAATGGGTCAGGATATATTTTATGGTTTTGTGTGTTGCTTCTCTACATGTAGTCCGGACACCTTTAAGCATAGTAATTTTAGTAGAAAATATTTTTCCTCACCGATTTCTTTACCATTTTGTAACATGATTTGGTAAAGATGTCTCAGTGCTACCATTTGAATTGGAAGAGTCACCTTGTCTTAAAGATAATTTCAGTAATTGTGATACTTGGACAACCAATTTTCTTAAAAGTAGTGTTTTATGCACGGACACTGAAGAATTTTAGTGTCCATAGCTTTTTTAAAGGTCATGTCAAGGGATTGAACTTTATCTGGAGAATAATCTATTTCCGACTTGAACATAAAAAATATATACCCTGATGAGCTACAGAGGCCATTGCTCTATTTTGTATTGTTCCCATAACTTACATGTAGTTACACGCAGCATATCTCAACGAATGGTTCAACAATCAGATGGTTCAACAGAATGGTTACATGCAGTGGTGAATGTCAACGTCACTGTCTATCTATATATACATATACACCCCCCCCCCCCCCACCCCCCCCACACACACACACATATTAGTGGGAATAATAGAGACCATTTATCGGAGAAATTCTCAAAATTATTGTTTCTTCTGGATACGAATATGAATATATATGAATTTTTCAACAGTAAAAATATCTTTCAAATTTTTTAAGAAATTAGAAACTTTTGGAATTATTTTCTTTAAGGAACATGTACAAATATATATTTAAGCCCAAAAGAAGATATGAATTAGCAGTGAGTTGCTTTTTAACAGTCCAAACCAGACTAAGGGTTTTGTTATTTCAAAAGTCTTTATGGTTTGGCTTATCCAGTTTTCAAGTTCTTTGTTCTTGTTTGGATTACATAATATTCGAAGTATATTTGACATAAACTTTCATTATTGACATTACAGAAATTACAAAATTATGTCCTTGTCAACAAGTTTCATTTTTAATAGCGGGGTATATAGTATTCAGCTCGGTACGTACGTCCGTGCGACTCGTTTCTTATTAGCGGGATATCTCATCACCACTGAACCACTGCACCTAGAGTCGACACCAGTCGATTTGGGTGACCTCGACCTTATTTTCAAGTCAATACCATACTTTGATTGTTTATCTAATGTTGTTAGCATGATATCTCATGAACCGCTGCACTTAGAGTCTTTCAATTTGGTACCAGTCTTCATGTGTGTCAATCCTTTTAGCTCATTTCTTGATTGTGGCGGGGGACATGGTCAAGTTGGTGTCAATTACTTGTTTGTATAGATAATTCTGTGCAAAAATTTAAAATGAAAATCTAAGAGTTTTACATCTTTCAAATTCCTTCTGCAAGTATTTTAATCATATGCAAATTAAAATCAGTGTCATGAAATAAAGTTTCCCATTTGTTTGCAGATATGAGGTTTAACCTTGACAGAATAGTTTGTCATAGAAAAATCTTGAACCTTTTTTTCAAACTCATAAACTCCTCAGGGAAAAGGTTTACATCCAAGTCATTGGTATGTGTATTTATATCTGTTGTTGTATATCGTGTCTCTTATACAACTATTTGTCGGCCTCTGCAATTGTGTTTTATGAATTCATGCAAAAGACCACCGACATATACATAAGAATAATTGTCCACAATGGGAACGAATGTGAGTTAGGCAAGGTTAGTTTTCCGCTCCATTGATGTAGTGGTTCCAGGACAAAATTACCAATGGCCCCACTAAAGTGGAAAAGAATGTCAAAAGTATACTAATTGAGAGTATGTTCATAAGCATTTTATGGACTATAGTACTACTTGTACATTCAATGGGTCGCACGTTTTATTTGTTGATTGATTCTTTAGAACTTCCGCACCTACATGTAGGTCAAAGACAAGGATATTGACTTTGATATTTATATCAAAATCATTTCTTCAATACCCATCACAACTCAATTCTACTCATTAGACAGAGTTCATTGATTCAATACCTACCGGATTTAATTATCAAACAACGATTTGATATAAGCTAATGAATGCAAGTGATCTTATGTTTACTCATTAATAACTTTAACCGGAGCCCCCTGTCATGATCAAATACAATTTGGGGTGAAATTCAGGGAGATTTACTTTCAAACATCGATATTATATTGTGATTGGAATAAAGAGGGATACCAAACACAAATATCATTTGATATAATTCAACAATGTATAGTATGTAAGCCGAACAAACATTCTTTATCAATCAATAGAACTTCCTTAGTGAACAAACCCATTTAGATTATGAATAAATGATGATCAATGATAAACGTTCAATAAACAGTCATATGGTTTACTTACCACTTACCACCACCGTGTAATTTCAGAACTTTTACTTTTCTAACCTGACAGGGTTAATCACTTTGAATCAAAGATTACACCTTATGGAGGCTCATTATTTGTATAATTACTGCCACGTTAGGTTGAATTAATGAAAATGTTGAAAATAATAAAACTTATGTAGTGTTAGAATGTTTACAGAGTAACAAAGAACATAAGATTAAGTTATTAAACAAGGTTTTGTTGTGCCGTAACAAAGCGTTCAGCAATCGTAGCGCCTATGTTTAACTTCACTTCTCACTTTTTGAATGAATGTGCAGTAGTCTTTGTCAAGTTTTCAAATATAAAGTCATACAAATATACCCATCAGTAATAAATATGTTTCACCTGGATTGTGCAATAAGCACATACAGTATTAATAATAAATGTGTGTAAACAGGAATGTCCTCTCGAGTTTCGTTTTCACCCAGATAGAACCCTCGCTTTAAATGGTTTTAATTAGATTGATGGACATTTAGAATTTATGATTTAAGTTCAAACTCAACTCTTTTTTTTCTCTCCATCGGCGTTACATGAGATAATCAAGATATCAGCTTATTGAACAGATAAAACTTTTTTCCTAAATACATTAAATAAATGGCTGACAGAATGCCCTCTTTCAAATATCCACCATTTCCTTCTTTTGATCGACTTGTAACATGACGATATAGTGCCTTGTCGGATATATTAATATCACTGTCCATATATAACAAGTAACAACAAATGAATCGAGGTCAGAGGAGGATCAACTTCTTTTTGTTGCAATTTCGACCTTTCGGTAACACCAACTTCTGGAATGCCTCCAAAATTTTCATTGGCAAAATATAGTTGTATGAAATGATTCTTAATATTGTAAACTTAGCATATTTCTCGAAATCAAATAACTGATAACATTATTCTCACAAGAAACACTGCGTTATACAGTTACATAAAATTTAGTTCGTACGCCCATTTTACACCTTATATTGATACAACATATTACTGACTGATTTTTAGCTCATCAGGCCTGAAAGGCCCGATGGGCTTATGGCATGGCATGGTGTCCGGCGTCCGTCCATCCGTCCGTCCGTCCGTCCGTCCATCCGTAAACTTTTCGCTTTTTCCACTTCTTCTCCAGAACCAATGACTCCACAGAGCTGAAATTTTATGTGCAGACTCCTTGGCCAATGGGGATTCTAAATTGTAGATTTCGTGACCCCATGACCCCAAATGGGGTCACAGGGGTCACATCCTTAAAAACCTATTTTCATCTTCTTCTCCAGTTCCAAAAGGTCTAGAGAGCTGAAATGTTGTGTGCAGACTCCTTGGCTGATGGGGATTCTAAATTGTAGATTTCGTGACCCCATGACCCCAAATGGGGTCACAGGGGTCACATCCTTAAAAACCTATTTTCATCTTCTTCTCCAGTTCAAAAAGGTCTAGAGAGCTGAAAAGTTGTGTGCAGACTCCTTGGGCAATGGGGATTCTAAATTGTAGATTTCGTGACCCCATGACCCCAAATGGGGTCACAGGGGTCACATCCTTAAAAACCTATTTTCATCTTCTTCTCCAGTTCCAAAAGGTCTAGAGAGCTGAAAAGTTGTGTGCAGACTCCTTGGGCAATGGGGATTCTAAATTGTAGATTTCGTGACCCCATGACCCCAAATGGGGTCACAGGGGTCACATCCTTAAAAACCTATTTTCATCTTCTTCTCCAGTTCCAAAAGGTCTAGAGAGCTGAAAAGTTGTGTGCAGACTCCTTGGACAATGGGGATTCTAAATTGTAGATTTCGTGACCCCATGACCCCAAATGGGGTCACTGGGGTCACATCCTTAAAAACCTATTTTCATCTTCTTCTCCAGTTCCAAAAGGTCTAGAGAGCTGAAAAGTTGTGTGCAGACTCCTTGGCCAATGGGGATTCTAAATTGTAGATTTTGTGACCCTGTGACCCCAATCTTGGTCACGGGTCATGACCCAAAAACCTATTTTCATCTTCTTCTCCAGTTTATATGTAAAGCTCTAGAAAGGTGAATTGTTGTGTAGAGATTCTTTGGTCAAAGGTGATTCTTAATAGTAGGATTGGTGACCCTGTGACTCCAAATGTGGGTCACAGGGGTCATGATCTAAAACCAATATTATTTTGCTTGTTAACAATGTATTACTTGAGATAACTTAGATATTCAACCTTAGATAAAAAATCATTAAAATTCTGATGAGCTACAGAGCCCATGGCTCTATTTTTATGTTTTTAACATGTATGCATGAACATACAATATACACAATGTTTATGTTTAATAATGAGCGTATTTCAAGTTCTGGGGACGAACTATGCACGTGCCATGGTAAGTAAATCATTTGAATAGAATACAATGTCAAATATATGACAGAATGTCCTTTTCAAATACACATCCGATCCCTTGATCAGGATTTAAAAAACTTGGTCGACTTTATAAACCGTCACTCCCTTATAACAGTGTTTTTGATAACATTGTAGAGTTTCCAATGTGGAGAACGAGACGTATTTCCAACAGGTTGTTTTTATTCTTATTTGAGAATATCACTTGTAAAACTCGTTTTTGCTAAGATTTAAACTTATGATTGTTTATATTGTATTTTAATCTGTCATATCGCCGACTTGCAGGCACTATACAGTAGGGCTGTGTATTGCCTGAATTTTTGTATTGCGATACGTATTGCCGAACTGTAATGTATTGCAATACGTACCACAATATATTGCAAGATCCTCTGACAATGAGATATTTCTCTAGAAACCAGTTTAACTAGTGCCAATGATATTGCAACATGCTAAATGAACTCTACATTCAACTTTTATACTTCTTTTTGCAGTTTAAACAAGACACATTTGATTAAAAAGATCATTTGTAATACATCGCAACACACATTCTAGCACTTATAATAATTTTCTTAATCGAGTTAAGCCAGTTAATGTGCCTTTTACAAGGAAAATAAATAAAATTGACCTAATATTTGTTGGTGCAATATATTGCGATATGAAAATCGTATTGCAATAAGCGTATTGCACAACTCTGTATTGCAATATATTGGTATTGCAATAATATTGCACAGCCTTACTATACAGTGCGTGAGTTTGTAGCTTTATGTAACGTGTTAGTGTTATTTAAAGCCGTGCTGAGTTGTGAGTGGGGAGAAAAATTGAGATTTGGAATGGGTTAAGTTAGAGATAGGAGGAGGGAATGGTTTTCACTTTAAGGTTTGTGTGTTGTTGGATTTTCATATTCAGGACAGAAGGTGTGTCGGTGAACTTGTCTTTCTTATTTAACAAAGGGACAGTATCTTGCAGTACGTTACGCATGATATGGCAAATTTGTCTCCTTTATCCGCTGTTTAAAGGCATTGGTATGATGTAATGAATATACTATTTTCTCAGTTTACATGAATATGAAGCAAAAAAACGAACATTTTAAAAAGGACAATATTCAAGAGCAGATAATTTAAGTTTTAGGACAAAATTAAATATTGAGACTCGTTTAAAATCAATGTTGGGCCGAAATCACGTGACCTACGATTTTACTATGAGTTACTTTTTTGTTCACCTTGTTAAAATGGGTCGTTTAAAAGCAATTGCAAGTCTCCAGCTAAATTTTGCCCATGTTAAAAATAGAAATTTAGAATCGAACTGGACTTTTAATGGTTGGGCCGATTGAGCCAAAAAGATGCGATATGAAACGCAGTAAGGGCTATCATCCTGCAAATTAAAGTCTGTTTGCACTAACTGCATTCCTTCTTGTAGACGTGCTGCAGACAAAATCGCTGGTAGAGTAATACACGCCAATCTCAATAAGGATTAAGGATTTAGTACCGAATCCTCAATCAATACAGGGAAGTTATAAATATATATGAATTACACACACTCGTTCCTACGTCTCTTGAATGACATGTAAATACCAAGGAAACTTTAAACAAGAGCCATCTGGAGAGATGGCGTATTCCTCCGGCCCAACATAAATTAAATACTTAATTTTAGCAGTGTATATATAACTAGAAGGTGTTTTTGCTCATAAAAAGTGATATGCCAAAATATAAATAGGGAAACCCCAATCATATCGTGTTTTGTAACAATGTTGAGATCTACCCTGAACTATTAAATTAATATCAGTTTATTAAATATAATCGTTCAGTGCAAACCTACATGTATACTGGATTGCGTAACACTCTACTTCTAGAATACGAATATATAAAGACGCTTTCGCACGTTTTTCTTACTGAAAACAATTATCCCACGAAAAGGTAAATTGTTTTTTTCAATGGCTAAATAATACTCCCGAATCCATAAAAAGAGTTCTACAACGAATGTAATTTATTTGGTTTAGCCATGCGATACCTAAACACTCAAAGTAGAGTTTTGAATATGAAACCATGATAGAATGGTCAATTATCTTGTTGTCTGAACTCTCAAATTCGCATGAGACCTACAAATCTACCCCTCACACTGAAGAGTTCCACACCACTATCACTTTATACGTCGCACCATTTTATTATACCCCCGACCAACGGTTGGGGGTATATAGTTATACCAACGATTCCGTCCGTCCGTCCGTCCGTCTGTCCTTCCGTCCGTCCGTCTGTCCTTCCGTCCGTCCGTCTGTCCTTCCGTCCGAAGACAATTTTTGTCCGATCGATTACAGAAGAACTATTCATCTCATCCTTTTTAAATTTGGTACATGTCTTCTTCACCACTAGGAGAGGTGCAGTGCGAAGTTTAAACCGAAATGGTGAATTTTTGAATTTTTGGCGATTTTTTTTATTTTTTAACTTAGTCAAATTCTGAGCATTTTTTGTCCGATCGATTACAAAAAAACTATTCATCTCATCCTTTTCAAATTTGGTACATGTCTTCTTCACCACTAGGAAAGGTGCAGTGCGAAGTTTGAATCGAATTGGTGAATTTTTTAATTTTTGGCGAATTTTTGTATTTTTTAACTTAGTCAAATTCTGAGCATTTTTTGTCCGATCGATTACAGAAAAACTATTCATCTCATCCTTTTCAAATTTGGCACATGTCTCCTTCACCACTAGGAGCGGTGCACTGCAAAATGTAACACAATTTGGTGAATTTTTTCAATTTTTGGCGATTTTTTATATTCTTTTACTTTATCATAGCTAGAGTGAATGAAGCTACGAGTATTTCTGTATTGTGATTTGTTGACTTCATCATTTTCTTTTTCATGTAACTTTCATCAAAAGCTACTTCTGTGTTCTCGTTGATTTTACTATTTTATATTTCCACTGGTTATATTTTGGGAAAAGTTAAATTTTCTTTCCTTTCAGCCATAAACTGCTGTATATCTCTCACTGTGCCTTCAGGGGTGTGCTTCCATGTACCTGTTGTTTAAAGTCACTCGAATGAATCATTATGATGGATTAATTTCCAAAATAAAGTTGAAATCAGTGGTAATAGCAGTAGTGTATTATATTACCAATACCTTTTCAAGTTACTTTTATTCCTATTTTGACTTAACCACCTTTTTCACATGAAGATCGAGACTTGTCCTACCATTTTCACAAACAGTTTAATCTTAGCAATTACCTTTCAAAGCTTATCAATCCTTAGGTGTGCAGACACCTCTCTCTTTTAGTAAAATAAAAATGTCAAACTTAAACAGTCGGGGGTATTAGTGAGCCACGCTCACTTTTTTGCTTGTTTCAATAGCGATAACCTTTTTCTAGGATGCAGGCTTATCGGATCGTGTAATGCAATGTCTTACCCTCTATAATAACAATACATTGTATCTTTGATGATAAATGGCAAATTTGAGAAAACAAAATACAGCTACAGCTTCTTAAAAGCTTCTTAACTACCATATATGTATACATCATATATATCATATACACAAGATCTGTGATGGGCATTCTAGAAGTTGAGGTGATGAAGAATATAAGAATAATCAACGAGTTGCGAGGAATTACGGATTATCTGTCCCGAGTTAATTATTGTGATAAACTCCGAGCTTTAGCGAGGAGTTTGACATAATAATTCACAAGGGACAGATAATTCGTAATTCCGAGCACAGAGTTGGTTATTCTTTTTCTTACCCAAGATCATTTTAATGCGTAAAAATCGAAAAACAAGACTCCCAATTCACGATCTTTGATTAGACTGTAAAATACAAATTGTAGTCATGCGCCATTCATACACTCGTTCACACCTTCAAGATGCGCATATCTAAATAGTTTGCAACTTGCTCTATTTTATTAGAACTATTCTAAAGTAACTGTTGAATTTTATTGCCAAAACGGTTTGATGACGTAGTTAACAACTCGTTTATAGTGTAAATTATGTTGCAGAATGAGAGAAAATTAGTGAAAACGTGAACTAACAATCGCACTGTTGGAATGCAAGATAGGAGTGTAATTACGTCACCAAATGACGTCATGGTTAATGACGTCACAAAGCAATGACGTCACGGCTTTGCAGCCGCCGACTCTTGAATGCTGCTACGCCTTGCAAGTTTAGTACTGTAATTACGGTCTCGGAAACTTAGGTTGAACATTATTTAATATTTAATATGTTTTACTGACATGTGACTTCAATTAGGTATGCTCGAAATTGTTCAATTATGTGATTTAGCTTAAACAGGATAGCTAAGCAATTCATGAATGAGTGCAAAGTAGTTCCGTCAACCAATCAAATCGCAAGTTATATTTAGAAAAACTGCAATTCCCATGACCATTATGAAAACTTTAATACCCGGCATATCTGTGCCCACTTGGGTAAGAATGAAGAACAATTTTATGGATACACAACTTCTTTATTCTATGTCGAAACGTCGCCCACATAGAATAAAGAAGTTACATATTAAAATACTCAAGAGTTTACTTACACTATATTACGTATACATGCGTTTAATACAATTGTGAAAAACGCCAGATATGATAAAGGGGTCCAGGCTTTATAGAAATTATCTCCTACGTTGGAGATACTAAGTCCTAAGTAGGAGATAGTATCACGATATTATTCATCGTGACACTAATACGTTTCCGTATACATGATATTTGGAGGCAGTATACCAGATTTGGTGAGGATTGGCCAAGTAGTTTTAGAGATTTGCTCCGGAAACTAACCCTTCCCTCAAAATAGACAAAGTCCAAATTGTGTCCATGGAACTTTTTTTAAAAGCTTCAACCCCAACAGGTACATCTACATGATTTGTGAAAATTGGCCTTATGTTTCACGTGTACTGCTCCGGAAACGATATGA
Organism: Gibbula magus; assembly: GCA_936450465.1. Lineage (NCBI taxonomy): Eukaryota > Metazoa > Mollusca > Gastropoda > Trochida > Trochidae > Gibbula > Gibbula magus. The sequence goes on from OW388298.1 coordinate 53,762,787, forward strand.
TCACGGATGGACGGACAGACGGGTGGACGAACGGACACACAGACGGAGCCAACGACTATATCCCCCCGCATTTATATGCAAGGGGGATAGTCATTTGAATGCATATATCTGTCAATGTATTGCCCATGACAAAAGCTAGCTTAATCATCATGTGTTTCGCTATATGGTACACATACCCAAGAGGTATACATGTTACTCTGATGGATATAACTGAAAGCATCAGAATGAAACAGTCTCCCTAAAATTAGTTACATCCACAGTAACGTGCACATATCAGAAATATGACACGAGGTTTGATTTACCGGATGGTATGGTTTCAATCCAGTACAATACAGGCAAGCACATGTATTGCTAATGGTGTGAGTATTATGGATAAATGTATGATTCTGATGAGAATGAACGTAAATATTGCATTATATTTACTTAGCACAATGATCCACTTGTCCCCTTGATTCAACCTGCACATCACCAGGTCATCAGAGGACCTCTGCACCATGCCGTCTCTCCAGGGGAGACTGTCATCTGACAAACATTCAATAGAATTAAACACAAAACAGAATGAGATTTAAAATGCCTTGCCAATATATAATAGTGTGATTTATTTAACTCATTATAGCTAATATGTTAGTATACTTATGATATTTAAAATATTGAAATGAGTATCACATTTTGTGTGTGGTACATTCTTGTGGCACTATCAAAAGCGCAAAACTCTATATGGCCATATAATTCATGAAAATAAGACTCTGCTTTGATTTGGGGCCTAAATACAATGTCTTAATGAATGATTCTAAACATACCAGAAAACTTAGAGAATACTAAATGACATCACGCTTAATAACATATTTATGAAACAAGTGAATGGTTTGGTATTTAAGGAGCGAAAGCGAGTTAGATACTGATACCATTAAATGAGCTAAGACAGATACTGATACCATTAACGATTTAAGTAGCACGAGCTCGTCAATGAATGGGACAAACTTCATTGCGACCACGGTGCTGATATTGTGACGTCATGTTTAAACCATTATGACGTCACCTCAATCGAAAGCCGCTATGTTATTACACAACGTGTAATAACACTGTAGATTTATTAAACCATGATATTTTCAACGGGTGAGTAATAAAGATTATTATTACCCATATGGTTGAAAATAACCAAGTTAATATTATTGATATGAGCACATGTGCACATATCACGTTTGATTAGCAACCAGCAAGCCAGCCACGGTCGTGAAAGAACTACATCGATTCTAACCTCTCTATGGATTCACAAATTAACAACCCCTGCAAAGTCTGTTATCTCAGAACAATTGGAAGCATTCGCAAATTCATCACAAGAGAGGCTGCACATATCTTAGTCAGGTATCTGGTCCTCTCTTGCCTGGATTATTGTAACAGTAGTTTGTATGGTCTCAGTACATCACAGCTCCACAGACTCCAAAAGATTTAAAATACTGCTGCCCGGATCATATGTTTGACATCTAAATTTGACCATATCTCCCCATCACTAAAATACCTTCACTGGTTGCCCATCAAATATCGGATAGGTGAGAGATATACCCATACTTTTCCGAGTGTATCGAATGATATCTAGTCCAGGCAATCTAGGGTCAAAATAGGGCTAACCTAGGACAAATTGCAAAAGTAACTAAAGTAGGCTTATTTTGAAGATAAATATATGTACAATATCATATCCAAAGTATAGAAAAATATAGTTAGTGGAACATATTGTATTTTACGCTCAAAGACAGGTACCCTCCATCCCGTTTTTTTACCTATTTTGACCAAATTTGTGAACACCATTTTACATAGCAGCACATATTACATGAAAATTATTTTGTATTTGACTATTAAACTTAGGGAAACAACTGAAGAAAGCTTTGTTAAGGTTCAGAACAACATTTAATTCAATAATTACACATTTTCTTCTGAAATGAGATATTTTCTTCTGAAATTTCATATCTTATATTCATCATACAATGCTATACTGTAGATACAGTAACACTATTGTTGTCAGTCATATTGCATTGTAACTTACACATTAAGATATTCATAAATGAACCAAATAACTAATCAAATTATTAATTATACCTATTATTTAATAATAAATTTAAATTACATTCTTCAAATAATGATATATAATATCTAACGTTTTCCCACGTTTTTCAAATAATGGCAGATAACCAAAATGTCCTCATGCTGCCAAAGCTCACAATGAAACAGTTCACATTTTTCAATAGAATAATACTTGATCTGCAGTCTTTAAAAGTGTTCTTTGCTCTATATACACAACAGACTAGACATATTTATGAGAGAAGAGATTCATCGTCAACATCTTCCTCCATAACATCAGAGGGAATTACAGAACAGTTGTCACAAACTCCTTTGCAGTCACCACAAGCCATAGAACACTCCAGTCCATTCTTGCGACATGTGCACCGTGCAGTACTGCAACCTGACTTACAGTTACATCTCACACTATCAAGAAGCTCTTGAGGTGCTGCAGGTAGATCTGTTAGAACTGGAACTAACTTCCCTTGCACTGATTTCCATCCCCATTGATCCAGTGACAAGGCACATGTGTTTGACATCCATGTTTGAACCTGCAGATACACACGGAGACTGTGGTACTTCAAAGCTGCTTGTTGGATGAGAAATGCGTCCTTCCTAGCTTTGGTGAGAACAGCTTGTTTGCCAACACCATACAGACGAGATGTAGTGTCACAACCGCTTATAGCATGCAGGAAAAGGAGATGTTCACACAGTGAAGGGCCAAGCATAGATCTTGCTGTTGTAATGTCCCAACATTTGGTAGGTTTCAATGACATTTTCTTTGGTTCCGTCGTAAAGAAGACCTTGTTTTTGGCATCCTTTATGTGGTGAAACAAAAGGACCAGCAAATCTGTGTCTTCTCCAATCAGCACTGTGTCATAATGTTGTGCTGATTCAATGGCTGTAAGAACAATCAGAACATCTGCATCTCCACTTGCATGACGAACATCGATTCCATCACTCTTGAGACATTCACCAAGCATGTTAACAAATCGCTGTTTGTTATCTTTGTTTGAGAGAAAGTCTTCTTTTTTCATCTGTAGAGACATATTGCTTTTGAAATTGACATTTGCACCCATACCTTGAGAACTTCTTCTTGCATGTGTACAGTCCTTTGTTGATGCACCATCAGCGTAACCATCAAATACAACAGTTGCCTCAGGATACCTGCTTTTCACATAGTGAACGTACTGTCCACAAATAGACGACCACGTGTTGCCCTTGGTCCATGGGATTCTATGAAGTAAAGCACCTCCATCAAGAACATATCTGATTTCTTCATTGTTTGGCCTTGAAAACTCTGCAGAAAGTAATGTCCAGAGAGCATTCGCAAGAGATGATTTGTTGGCAAGTCTCATGACAGTTTTCGTGTCAAACATGGCTGTTGGAAATGAACCGAGTTCGTGTTTGAAAACTTCGGAGAGATCACATGACCTATTACCTGCGGTCACTAGTCTTTGGAACAATAGGTGAGGATCTACTTGAATCTCTTCTCCTTTCACCTTCACTGTTAACTTCATATCCATTGTCACTGCCTGATTTTTCCTCTGAAATGAGTGATCAGCCACACATGTACCCACCATAGACTGCACGATCTTATCACCAACTGACTTCGCATCAAGCACATTCACTGTTGGATGAGCAACCACACCAGTGGCAATATTTCTAAGAGTGGAATCTTCTCCAAAGGGATCCATTTCGGTCAGATGTTTCAGAATGATATCTGCATCTTCCATGTCCTTGGTGATTCTGGCATTTGTGCATTCTTTATGCTGGTCACTGGTTGTATATACCGCTTGAGTCAGTTCTTGCATTGAACGGTTCACCTCAGCACAAGCTGGAGTAGACATGATCCATATGAGTCTCTGAGCTTCTGTGAATCCTCGCCCTCTTGTCAAACCACCAGTTGTTTTGATACTGCGCATAAGACACTGTTCTATGACAAGATCCACAGAGAGACCTGCCCATGCCCTGTCTGATCTTCGAACAACATGTTGTCCACTGCAGAATTGTTGATAGACTGCTGGGTGCTCTTCCTCTAACCTTGACATTTTCTGAAGATAGAGATAGACAGACTTCAAATACAGGTTGTGTCCAGATGATGCAAAGAATGGTAACATGTCGTGAAGACATTGCAGGTGTAGAGACCAATCTCCCATTCTTTCCCCTTTCATGAACTTACGTAGCAAGTCAAGCATTCTGAGATATTGTATCCACAACTTTGAGGTCTTCTGATCTCCGAATGATATCTTCAACTCTTCAAGTTTTGTATGAAGTTCCTTTAGATCTGAGTTGTTGTCAAGTTCTTCTTTGGAAATATTTCCAGATAATGTTTGCTCCATAAGGTGAGAAAACTTCAAGACGTCTGGACTGCATACATGGCTATTCTGTTCAGCTTCTGTGGAATCACTTTGTTCTGTATGGTGTACATCCATGGCCTTCGAGCACAACAGAGTGTTCAGAGCAGCATCAATCAGCATGTGTCCACGAACTGCTCTTGCCACTGCTTTACCTGTCATCATGTGAGTTACTGTATTGGCAGCATACACAAACTCGAGTAGTTCACGAAGCCCTGATCCTCCCATCAGATATCCTATGCATCCTAGGAAACTCATGAGAATGTGGAACCCTCCAAGACGAATAACCATGTCCTTTATGTCAGCACTGTCTTTTTCATTCTCAAGAATTACATTGGCTTTCCACCACAAAGGTTGGTCAAACGTAATGACGGGAGTACAGTTGTACTGTTTTGCATGGGCTGTCACAAACACAAGTGTTGAATAGATGCACGACAGGTCATTTGGATCCAAATCTATCATAGGAAGAAACATGACTGATGATGGTCCTGTGTGGTTTTTTTTATTTATCAGCTGCATAAAGCCAGACCACTGTGGTCTTGAATTTTTCAGCAGCAAAGATGATTTCCAAAGCACATCAATGTTCTGGTAAGGTTCATGTGCAGCTGGATACACAAGTTGTTTATAGAACATACCTGACATCGCATCATTTCTCAGAACGAAAGACTTGATGTTGATCCTACCAATCCGTGTGATTTCTTCAACTGAAATGTCTGCTCTCTTGATTTGTGTGGTCATTTTTGCACTTGGTGTTATTGTGGAGATGATACCCATGCCGTGAAATGTCTTTTCTCCATCAAGGGTTCTGATGTTGTGGTCCACATTGTCTGCTGCATACTGAAGGAATTGTTCAGGTGAATGGTTGTGGATTTCAGTTCCTTGTATTACTGCAAAACATCTTTCAAATCTCTTGACTTCTGAATATGAACAGCAGAATCCATGTTCATTTAGGGAGTCGATGAGGAACTTGGACTGGAAGTGGTGATGCAGCTGAACACCCAAGCCCACCTGCAATGGAGCTAGAATACTTCGAGGCCGAGATGCTTGCATGATTGCTTGTCCTACAGAAGCCAACTTCACATCCACATCCTTTCCTTGAAATATAACCCTCAAAATATGTTTCAGACTCGATGGTAGGAATTTCAAAGCCTTGTCTACGTCCGCTAAGTCATTAGCATCAGGATATACCTCTCTGTTTTGTTCCACTTGCTTGATGTCATTTTTGATGAATCGAGCTGCAGTTTCTATGATCTGTGATTCCTCGTCCATGACACTCCGTTGCTGTTTCTGATGAAATTCTTGCAGAATTGCTGATGCTGTACTTTGGAGAGATACAACATTGGACTTTCCACATATCTCTGAAATTATGACCTTGTCTCCAAAGTGTTGTTTGAGTTCCTTCTTCATGTGTTTGAAGCTATATGATTCTATATTTTCATCAGATGTGAAGTTTGACATTTTCTGTATTAGGTCTGTGATGGTGAGTTGTTCATCTTCATTTTGTTCAAGATATGAAACCACTTTGAAAAATGCTTCTGATCGTATGGCATCTTTGGGTCTTCCACTCATTCTTCTCTTTGGTGGGTTTGGACTATCACCGACAGTAAAGATCTTTGGTATCTGTCTACCAGTTCTGAAAGACACATTGCACTGTTGATGGTACACAGCATCAGCTGCTGGCAAATCTCCTACGAAAGAGATACGATCATGCACAGCCTTTGACCAATCATTGTTGACTTCGTTGCAGATTGTGCTTATTTTTGCATGGAAGTCCATTGTCCTCACTGGGATTAACCGATGTTCCTGTTTCTTTCCATCATACAAGTCTATGCAACCACAGAAGAGGCACATGTTCTTATAGTCAAAGTGGCTTCCATCTGATCTAAGAGCAGTTCGATGATTTGTCTGCAGTTCCACATCTCCTAGATGTTGCCTCTTCTTTGCTTTTACGAGGTTTGGATTAATAAACTCACGCCTACATTTTGTATGTACATGCTGGCCTGGAACCGTCTGTATGTCAGTCTGCCTCTCTTCATTTGCTTTTTTTATTCCTTCACATCCTTTGGCTGTTAAGGTCACAGTTGGTTCGTCGCCTGACAAGGATCTTTGACAAAATGTGCACTCTTCCATCACACCATTCAATCTGAAATTATATAGAAGAAATAGGTAAGTACTTGAATTTAGAAACTAGAAACAATAAGTTCATCAAGTCATCATTTGTTAATTGATTACATAATGTTTCCCATATTTTTTTTAATTTAAAACAAATAAGAATATACCAATTGAATTCGCTCATAGCCCATTAATAAAAAATAAATAAGTTTAAAAGATATACCATGAATAAACCATGTCTAGCTATTTCTAACAGAATTTCAATTTTAAATCTCAGCATGCAGAATGAGATATTATATCTGATAAGAAAATAATGAACATATATATACAGTAATCCGGTCTTATTTAAAACCCCAAAGTACGCAAGAATCTCCGAAATACAGCTTTTCTTACATAAATTTACATTTACAATTATGACCCTAATGCGTTTTCATAGTTTTTTTTGACGTAAAAACGGACGTGTTGAAATTGGTTGTTATTTTAATTAATTTTGACAAATATGTGATAATTTTTCATTTAAACTACAGTTTCGTCAACATGTTAAACTATTTTCAGCTTCTTTGATGTTTAATAGGTGTAGAATTATGTTATTGCCGTCAGCAGACGTGATTCAAATGCGTGCTATTACGTTTCATGACATTCGCATTATTTCACTATTTTATCCCAATTGTTTGGTTCCACAGTTTCATATATGCGCGTATGTGACCTAAATGTAATTTGTAGCTACTACTTACCATGTATAAGAGTATGGTGTCCGAAAAATCATCATAAATGTTGTCATCGTTGACGGCCGATCGTTCTTCAACGTGCGATGAGTAGTCTCCCTTGATTGGTATGGAGGCCTCCAGGGGCCAGCGGCAAACTCGCATTTTGTTAGTAATTTGAAGCGTGTATTTAACTAACTTCCACTAAATATTTCGATGTATATTTTTAGTATGTTTATTACTGATATAATTCAAGTTAAAAAATCGCAAAATGAAAACTTTTGCAATTAGTCCTAGGTCATATGCTATATTGCCTGGACTAATCCTACACTTTTGCCCGTGATGCCAGGGCTCCACAGGGAAAAGTGTAGGCTATCCTTTGATACTCGAGGAAAAGTATTGGCATATCTGTCGTATACCCCACTTACTGTCGAGTGTAAACGGATACTAGTTCATAATATTTTTAAACAAATACAGCTGTAAACAAGCTTGTGTATGAAAAACAAAACCCAAATACAGCCTCATATGATAACAACCGGTACGCTCAGCAGTGATGCATTGAATGGTTACCCGTGTTTGGGGCTCGAACTCTAATTGATATGGCCCATCTCGCTGAAATATACAGCTTACACCATAAACGGCATGGCTAATGTCAACAAGGCCATGGTTTAAAAAAAACAGATGCAACTTTCACTATGTTAAGACATTTTGCACCAAACATTAAATAACATTCTTATATAAAAAGAAATAGAGAGATTTGTGATATTATATCACGTATTATAATAACCTTATTCATTTGGTCATGTAAAAAACTACGATGTTTCAGCTGGCCTCGTGGTGTAATGGTTAGTTTGTTCGGCCAAAAAGCAAAAGGACACAGGTTCGATCCTGATATATCGTATATCGTGTATGTTCATATATAATCTGACATTTTATAAAGTATCATCACTTAGATTTTGAAATTTAGAAAATGGACTCTATTGATTTCTCAGTTGTTAAAAAGTGTAGGTATATCAGAAAAAGTGTAGGTGTATCGGCTACTACACCTACAATTGTAACAAAAGAAACCATAGCAACAATACCGGAAGTGGGGTATACATTTCAAGATCCTATGCTTCATGTACAAAAGTTTCAATAACCTGGCGCCTGAGTATCTCACAGAAATCATCACATCTTATATCCCTTCTAGAGCCCTAAGATCCGAAAATCATTGCTTGATAAGGCTAACACGACTATCAAAAATAAGTAGTCGACTAGTCGGTAGCAGTAGTCGACTAGTTGCCATGTGGTTTGTAAATGCTTGATTGATTTAGTGCACAATAAAATCTATTTTTTACGTGACTGTTTCAAATAAAATGAATAAAGATTATATCAAATAAACTTTGAAAATATTTCTGCATTGAATTTCTAAAACCGAAAGTACAACGGAAGATTGCACCGACGATCGTAAAAAATTATAAGTTATCAACAAGTTTCTGTCAGCAACTGTATCTGTATCAGCCAGACAGCCAGTAGACATTAACCTTTTTTGCAATGATTTTTAATATTTAAAATATGTTGATATTAAACCTTTAAAAGAATTCAGTTGGCAAATATTATGATAACAAAGAGATAGTTAGTTTACCTTCGGTAATGATTTTGCTATAATTAGTGCCAGGGCACAGTTTCATTGTTCTGAATAATACAGGGACCAAAAGTTGAAGCTGTCACATACATATACAATTGACAAGGGAAGTAACTGCTGTGCTATTTGAATATAACAAACACCTGTCGTAAATATTACTTCAGACATCAAATACACGTTTTAATTTTAATAAATTTATCAAATTCATTCACTGTCAGCTTAAAAAAAATATATTTTGATTATCAATGCAATGCAGAAATTAATAAACAAATGCAGAAATTAACCATTCAGGTGGGAAATGATCAGTCAAATGACCCACATGTTTGCTGGGGGGGACTTGAAACAGTCGAAGTCTTGACCTAGTTCCATGAAATGATCAGTCAAATGACCAAAATGTTTGCTGGGGTGACTTGAAACAGTCGAAGTTTTGACCTAGTTCCAAGAAAAGTCTGTGCACAGTGGAATGGTCTATTTTTGAGCAGGGGTGACAGTGTTTTGCCTAGTACATTCTAATTTTGATGAGAGTCAGTTTACTTGATTAAAGATTATTTATTTTGGGATTATTATGGTAGCTTTTAGTTACAGAAATGTTTCAGTTAAAAATAAATCTCAATTTATAAATAATCAAATTGGTTCAAAGTTTTGTGGCTGGTTAATCCCTACATAAATATGGACTCAACCTAACTGAGAAAGAGATGACAGAAGGTGATTGATGTTTTCTGCTGTCGTAGATTATGACAAGCAACTTACCGGTAATATTATCAGAACCATATAATGTTGAGGTATGTTTCAAAATGTTTCAAGAATGATAATTTTGCAAACATGTGACATTTCAAAATTAATATAATTATTCAGCTGTCAGTGTCAGTGTTTATGTTTGTAAAGTTCTTGCAATGGAAACTAAAAATAACCTTGTTGATATTATGCTTTCAAGAATATCTCGATGACGGTTCAGAAAAAAATTGACAGATAAACTTAAGTTAGCATACTAATTTGACATTTACAGTAATATACATTGGTTTGTATTATAATTTAATGCATATAAGTTTCACATAGTAGGCCTACTCTTAAATATTGCAATAATAGCTAGGACTGATGTATTGCTGAAATTATCGGTATCTCGACTGGAATCAGTCGACTAGTCGACTACAGGAATGTCTAGTCGACAGTCGGCAGATTCAACTAATCGTCGACCAGTCGACTAGTTCTGCTAGCCTTATTGCTTGATCAAAGTGCCACCGTTCCAACTATCATCCTATGGAAAAAACATTCTTTCAATATGCCGCTGCTTTCTTTGGAACTCCCTTCCCATGGAAATCAAAAACTCTTACTCAAATGATGCCTTCAAGCCAAACTTGAGACTTATTTCTTTAGACAGGCTTATGATTAAATGTTCAGACTTCCTTCAATCTTCATCTGTATATACTCAACCTACTCTGTACATAATTTAGATAGGTTTTGTTGCGCTTCGAGCATGTATCAGTATATGGAAATGGGGCGATATACATATCAATTATTATAATATTATTTATTCTCATTTTTCAGAACTGTCAATCACAAATCGTCTATTGTACATGTCCATCAGGATGATTAAAGTTTTAGAAAATCACATGTATTTAATAGCCTCTGAGGGCAATACACAACATGATGATGATTTATTAGTGAAGAAAAAAATGTTATGTAAGATGAGTTTTGGAAATGCATATATACATATGTCCTAAAACACTGTTAATATTTAACACGTTATAATTTACTGTCAATAGTTATTTTGGGGATAATGACACGTTATTACTATGATCATATATACAGTATTGACATATTACACAGACTATTACCTTGGTCAGTGAGGTAGTCCAAGGGTGTGTGTCCGAGGGAGTTTTGTTTCTTCATGTCTGTTTCAGGGATCTGCTTCAGCTGCTGTTGCAAGTCATCAGCATTGATTCCTCGCCTCCGACATATGAAGTGAAGTGCTGTGTTTCCGTACATGTCGGCCTTGTCTCCCTGGTGGATCAATGTCAGAATATCCTTTATCTGATGTGATCTCTTGCATAGAACATGGAGTGGTGTTACCCCATTGTGATCCTGTTTGTTGATGTCTCCCTTTGCTGTGTTGACAACTTGGCGGATTACATTAACGTCAACCTGTACATGGCCACACAGTTGATGAAAAGGTGTGGTACCATGTTCATCAGCTTTATTGAAGTCACCTTTCCCTTCCCTGATCACTAAATCCACAGTGTCCAGTTGAAGACCAGAGTATGCAGATATATGGTGCAGTGGGGTACTCTTATTCTGCTCACAATAGTTCAGGCCACCTTTACCCTCAGTGATTATCCATTTCATTTCTTCCGTTGTAAATGTTTGCCATTTTGAAAGGTAGTGAAGAGGTGTCTGTCCGAACTGATCCCATGTTTTATCATCTCCTCCTCCTTTAGTGATGATCACTCGTATCGTGTCCATGACGACTCGATGTTGTTCATCATCATACTCATCACCATCATCATCATCAGCAGCAGATAGATCAGCATCAGTAGTTGAGTGCTTGGACTGACAAATGTATTGAATAGGCGTTCGCCCTCTCCCATCCTGTAGGCTCACATCAGCTCCAGCCTTCACCAAAATCTGTACAGCAATCATGTGTCCACTCTTCAGAGCTGTCCACAACATCGTTTCTCCATCCTCTCCTGGTTGGTTGATGAATCGTTTTGAATCATCCTGAAAAACAAACTCAAAGTAGTAAAGGACTTTCCAATGGGTTAATTGAATGTGATTTGATTAAGATTGTATCCGTTCATAAATGTAAATGTTGAATCTGAAATTATTATGCACTCTTTACACCTAGGATTTCTTTGCAGGCACATTTAAAATTCTAATGAGTCCTTGGTTACTTTTACTTTGAATGTGTTTTATTCAACTCTACAACTTGATATGAATATGAGTGGAAAAATGTAAAATGAATTTACCAATAACGAGCTATTTCTCTATATCTGCATAATTAATGCAATGAAAATCCTCTGTTGATTGATAATTTGCTCAGTTATCATCTAGTAACATACTATTCGATGTTTTTAATGTTTATTTAGCGTTAAGTACTATTTTTTATATAATTCTTGATTTTATAAATACATTTTATGACTGATGAATCAATACTTGTCTTTATAAATTGTTGCCCTTGTGAACGTTAAGTAATATCTGACATACATATTAGCATTTTTAACAAAAAACATTAATATTGATTTGCCATAAAATGAACTATATATGTATTCAAGTACAGGCTGCCTTACAGAAGGACACAGAACATTTCATTGGTTCTATGCTTCAAACAATGGGTGCCAAATGGTGACGGTCAGACCAAATGTTTTACAACTGGTAAAACAACTACCTTTACCTTTTCTACAATTTAGTGTAAACTTTATCACTTACAATCAGACAAAATCAAGGACAATGTGCTGACATGTTACATTTTTCTGAGTCAAAATAAATCATTCCATCATGATTGAAATGCCATAATTTAAGCATTACAGCAGCATGCTCCTTATGTGTTATCATTCTGACTAATGTGTTATCATTCTGACTAATGTGTTATCATTCTGACTAATGTGTCATCATTCTGACTAATGTGTTATCATTCTGACTTAGGTGAACCTGATCTCCTGACGCAAATGATTTATTTTTAAAATATATGATATCATTATAACCTCAATCTTCGTCTTCCCTAGAGTGTGTAAATATGAAGAGAGTCTAGTGAACATTTCCATGGCAGCAGCTTAACAACAACTGTACATATATGATATTCAATGATTCACTGTGACCTTCAGGTAATGTCAAAGTCACCAAAACTGCATCATCCCTTGAGTGATCTACTGACCAGTTCTTGTGATATCATTAAAACTTTGTTTTCAATTAAAGAATGGGATTTGTTAACATGTTGTAATAACTTATCTGAATACAGCTTACACAAGGTTGACATTAAAGGTAACGCGATCATGTTAAACTATTCCAAGATTAACTTTGACCGTGAGAATTTGTATCTCTTAAAAGAGGCTTTTTGTTTAAGATATGAAGAGAATCTAGTGAATCTATCTATATAATATGGAAATAAAAAGTATATTAGTTATTCCATCTGATGCTGAATATTTTATCCTTTTCTTTGTGGCAAACACTATTATGATGCCAGTCCACAAATAAGTAGAGTAAGATGAATAGTTAGACAGTGATTATTGAGGTCAAAGTACACAATACTCTAGTAAACAGAGGTACGTAAAGTCGATGATTGATAAATAGTTAGATTATTTCATTGATTTTTCAAAGTGTTTATTCATGTTAATGACGGCTTAGTGTTAGTGCCTTTTCAAGGCAGATGTCAATTGATGTAGTTAAGGTACTTACAACACCAATCAACATGTACTGGTTGACAAAAACATTGATAAATAGTTAGTATTCTCTTTACACATTAAAATTGGAAATTTAAGCATTTTAATTTAATAAAAAATATTCATTGGATTTACCAACATATCTAAGAATGCATATGTCAGATACATATGTAAAACTTATCACTGTTTACCTCTTTTTCCTCTTTGTATACGCAGCTGGAGACAAGGGCTGCACAGAATTTTCTACTCTGACAAAGTCTGTGTTTGAATACAGAGTAGTCCCCCTTGACTATTTCTACTCCGAATCTCTGAGATAAAGCCGTAAGTACATGAGGGTTGTCTGGCTTCAAAATGATGTAACATGGAGATCTTCTGCTGTCTTCTTCATCAGATGTGGAGATGATCATCTTCTGTCGTATAACAGAGAGAGTTGCATACTTGACGCAGTACAGAGGGTCAATTTCATTGATGACATTCAGTACACTCTCATACACAGACGGATGAGCAAACCTACAGATTCCATTCCTCCACACAGTGATATAACTGCCTTCTTGCTCCTTTTCTACCTTTAGTAAAGCTTGTCTTTTATCTTCATCCTGTATGGTGTTGTAAATATCAAGATGACCATCACTTTTTATCATCTCCTGAAATAGTTTTTGGCAGCTGCCTTGGTACAGATAACTGGTGGTCTTGTCCAAAAAATCCAAAGGTGATTGAAAGAATTGGGTAATATCTACGTCATAGCCTTTTGATTTGAGATTGGAAAACATCTTACAGCAGTGCGGAAAGCCATGTGCTATATGCATATTGCAAACTCTCTCTTTGATGACAGGATGTATTGTAATGTTTTTGTGTTCGAGATGGTAGTTCATAATCTCCAGTCTTTCATCACACAAGTTCCTTTTCCTGAGGTCCACAACACACTCCCTGTCGAAAATATTATCAGCGAGATGTCCGAGATAAACCTTTGCTTCTTTAACAACGTTTACTCTGCTTATAAATAAGACTTGAGTCTTTGGTTTATCTCTTTTGATTAATCTTAACATTGTCTGTATGACATCATGCCAGCTCTTAATCCGCTGCTGATCTGCAAGGAATGCTCCAAATCTATCATCTAACATGATGACCCCATCTTCTTCCATCATAGCTATCTGATCATACTCTTCAGGTTTGTCGAGTGCGAATACTTGGACATTCTTTCGCAGGAACTCCTTCAACACTAGGAATCCTAGAGTTGTCTTGCCGTCCCCAGCATTCCCTGTTATTGTGACCCACTTCTGACCTGCCTTCAGTTTGTCGAGAACAATGTCCACAGCTGACACTCGGATCATGTTTGCTGTTTCACTTTCTACTTCAGCTTTTGTTCTTGCTGTCAAAATGAAAAACGATAATAATGATTTTACAACTTGTCCTATATCCCATTAATGGAATTTAGGTTTTCAATTAGTCTGCCTGTTTTATACAGACTTTAACTAGTTTTTGTTAACAATCAGTCAGTTTGTGCCATTTAAAATTGCCAATACTCTCAGAATGACTGTTCTATACAACATTGGGAGAAAGAAGTCTACGGATAAAATTGGAATTAAGTAGCACAAAGTGAAAGTCACTCTTCAATTCTATATTTCGATCTTTTATGATTTACTTTTTAATATTATGTCTTGAAGTATATGCTTCAATGATTAAAGTACATTTCTATGCAAATATATAATTATAGAGTGCTTAGTATTTTGTTATATTTTTTTTCATCTCAGTATAAAACTTCAATTAAATATCAAATCACTTTACCTAAAAGTTTCTCCTGGTGGTTTGGTCCAATCACTGTCAAATGAAAATGATCACACTTAAACATAATGTTTTGCCAATAATTATTTCGAAATAAAGATTATAATATAATAAATGATAAACATTTCAGAAAAGAGCCTTGCTATATAATGTTTGACTCGTATTTCTCATTCAAGGACACCCTGTGATGTTAATTCTGACTAATGTTGAATAAGGTTTCTTGAATGCAGTATATTAAGGATAATACATATCAGGTGTAATTCACGTCTTATCATGTTTCACAGTGAAAATTAAGATTACCGTATTCGCCGTAATAGAAGCCCTGGGCGTTTAACAAATTGGAAAAAAGGGGCGTTTATTAAAATTACTTTAAAAAATCGTAAAAAGGGGGTGTTTATCAAAAAAAATGTCTGTCGATGTCCAAAAGAAAAAGAAACATTGATTTTATTTCAGAGTCTTAATCAAATAAGTGTTTTAAATAAATGTAAAGAAGAGTAAAATGTTAAAATTTGCAATGGAAATTGAAACTAATTAAAACTCACGAAGATACATCGAGTGATTGAATCTGCCATATTGTCGCATCATTACTCTTATCCAATGAAACTTTAGTTCGCTAGGAATCTAAATATAACCACCAATGAATGGCAGCATAAACACAATCAGCTGATAAGCAAATGGTGCAGAACAATTATGTAAACACTATTTCCGGGTCATGATATTCTTTATTAAAATCTCATTGACAACTACACGTGATCATGAACAAAATAACGTTCACGACAAATTCGCGGTCAGTGTCCTAGCGTCATCTGTAGTTGTGTGACATCTTCCAAGAGAGTTGAGCAAGAAATGTTCCTATTTCTTAAAACATGGCGGTCGCATAGAATGTGTAGTGACTGATCGTTACAGACATTCGACAGTCGCCGGGTGACTGAATATACCATGTACCTTACACTTTACTGGACATAAGGTTGATAGCAAGATTGAAAACTCTTCTTCAGTGAAACATCAGTAAAGTAAGTAGATACAAAAGTGGGGCGTTTATTAGGGGTCATTTTCCGCGAGTCAAAAATGGTTTTTGGGGGCGTTTATTAGGAGAGGGCGTTTATTAGGATGAATACGGTATGTTTTATTTCACAGTCTTTCACAGAAAAAGTTACTGAGTATCCTGAAATTGAGCATGCATTAGTGTGTTGACATTTGCGCTCTACAAGTGACATTATTATTTTTAATTTTGAAATAAATAAATAATAAATAAATAATAGTAAGTTTTGGAGTAAACTTTATTATTTATACTCACAGTTGATAACTCACCGTAGCCAATTAAGTCCCTCTCAATTGATCATTCGACCAGATATTAACACTGACGAATAAAGAGAGTTACCTCCCCATCCTAGTTCCTAGCTCTCAGCTAGGTGGATTATCCAGTGATGTCATTCTTTCCTCCTGGAGTCTGGACGCAGGCAGCTCTCAGACACGGAGGGAAGGCGGGAGTTATCAACGGTGAGCCAGCATGCCACTGACGGAGTCAAGCAGACACCCCCAGCTGTCTCTTGTCTATCTCCTTGACACATGTTTGTGAATGCGGTAAGAACAGCCTGTGCCTCTCCTGGCGTAGGGTCTGAGTTTGCTCATTTATAGCATGCAACTCTGAGATCCTGGCAGCCAAACCCATGACTACCAGGAATGTTGTCTTCACCGAGAGGTGAAAAATGGTTGTCTCGGCCAACGGCTCATAAACGTCTGACTTAAGGTGATTCTAAAGGCTGCGAAGGAGTCATAGAGCTTCCTAGTCAATTCCCGTTTTGACAAGCCAAGCATGTAGATGAAGAACCTGAGGGTTTTTGTTCACCCGGCCGCTTGGCTTGTTCTTTAGAATGTCCCACCTGAGCGGAAGGGGGACCTTAGCGGAACTTACCATGGCGTTGCCGGCCACTCGGCTATGAGAAGAAGGCGTAAAGACTGAGTTGTGTGAATTTTTACGTATGGCTGCAGCTGGTGATTTAGCCATGTTAGAAAGAGGTCTATGTGAGGTCTGCAGAACTGAAGGCATATACTCTCGAAAACTCTCTGATGCAACTTCTACTCCGTGGCTTGTCCGTCCGAGACAGATCGTCCACAAGAACGTTCCTGGCTCAAGGAATGTGGCGACAGGTCTTCTCCCTTGTATGTGAGGTCAGAATCCCCATCAGCCATTGCCACAGGCGGAGTGGCAAGCAGCTCGTGAAGGGCTCTTTTCAACAGATCCTCGCCTTGTCCCGTCCGTCTCTCGTGACGAGGGCCTTGTACTGGAGTGTGTTCAGCTGAACGCCTAGGAAGATGAGTGACATTGTTGGTTGCAAGTCTGACTTGTCCAGATTGATCAGCTCACCCGGCCGGCTGCACAACCTGATCACAAAGTCAAAGTCAGGGAATGTTAGAACATTGCGAATTGCATGCCTTGACTGTGGAAGAACTCGACTATGTGCTGTGCCAAGGAGCCGACGATATCCTGAACGGTAGAATATTACACTGGGAATGGCGTCACAACAGGATGAAACAGAGTTATGGGAGAATGTGGATGTTTAGGTATGCATCATGAAAATCGAGGGATATCAAACAAACAACATCGAACGTCTCCGAATCTCCACTGGTAAGTTAATCTTCAACAGAAAACCTGATGTTTGTAAGCCGAGCCGAAATCAACGCAGCACTGAGCATCATCTGAGCCACTCTCCCTGTCACTGAGCCAAAACCATGCTTGACAGGCGTGGGCAATGGAGTCGGCCATGCCCACGATGGATCTGCCCTCCACCGTGAGAGACCATGGGTGCAACCTCCCGACCGATGTCGTCATTCAAGACGGGCGCGTCAGTTTGACAGGTCCACTTACACCAAGGGCGGCATTAGACAACCAGGCGCGGATGGGGTGATTGTGGAGGAATGCGAGGTACGTTCTCCTCACAGAAGATCATCATCCTCACCCTCTTTGCCAGTGAAGCGGATTTTTCGACCTCCTTGGACATGGACCCGGACCACTCAGCGATTGCCATCATCTGTTACAGCAGGTCTTGCAACTGTTCGTCCCCAGAGACCTCCTTCTTTTTCAAACCGCCGCCTGCCCTTAAACAATTGCGGGGTTTCTCTTTACGATTTCTTGATGTCTGCTTGGTAAGCTTTGTGCTGACCCAGGGAGAGGGACAAGCACAGCAGTCATCCTCTGCACACGACTCATGGCAGAGGTGACAACAGGATTTGGGTTCATATAGAGAAGACTTTCACTTCCCGCAACGCCTGCAGAACCCAGAGTAGAGTGAAGCCGTAGTAGACAAGGCCCAATGTCAAGTCAACCAAGTCAAATGACGTTACGACACAGCAGGCCAGACGATGGCCCCTGTCAACAACGATGGAATGACGGTCCGCAATCAGACGACGCGAGAGCAACGTCACCTAGAGTACAACGGCACACCGCTAAGTTGAGTAGCCAATGACTGAAGTCTGATTGCCTACAACGCACCTGTCCGCCAAGGTGAAGAAAGCCTTACACCAATCAGACGGCATCGACTCGAGAAGGAGTCGTTTCGAAACAGGTTCTTTTCAAAATGTGTTTGTTGTAACACCAACCAGACAGCATCGTTTCCAAACGCAGGTGATGAAGCATAACTCCAACCAGAAGGCATCGTTTTAAAAACCAATGTCAGAGGAAGGCAAACGAGGGACAGAAGAGCGTCTGACAGTCAAAGGAGGCAGTCAGACGACACATCAGATGAAACGACATCATCAGCAAGTAGCGCCAGCCCTCCGAGACAATAACAGCACCCCGCGCACAAGCGAGCACTTGCCATGCGTCCTGAAATGACACCATCCCTGTCAACACAGCTAAGTGAGTTGACCTAGATAACTACACTGCAGAAGGAAATATAACCTCTCTCAAAGACCCAAATGAGTGTAGAGAGAACCTACAGAAGAGTAATACACTCAAAAAGAGAAGATTGCACTGAATCTAGGCAACCTGACTGCCAGCTAGGATAAATGGAAACCACCAAAAAACTATAAACTATATGAGTCAAAATCCTGAAACGTTCAATTTTGCGGTCAAGTCATAAATTTTTAATCAAAACTATGTTTTTATTTCTGTTTGGCAATTGAGAGTGTGGAACAATATCAGCTGAGCAAATCACATATATTATTTTGTTTGTTCACTGAAAATATTAACTTTTTTTTAATTAAATTTTTTAATACACTCAAAGCCATTAAAACACAACTTCAAATTCAAAGTTTTACTTGAACAATTTTTAACAAATGTAAATAAAAATTGGCACAATCTAGATAACAAACATCTCTTTTTAATTTCATTGAATAATTCATTGCAAATGCACAAATCCTAAACATCAGGGAACTTTTACACAATGCAGGGGTCAGCTGAAGTCAATATCGGGTATGTCCACCCCGAGCTCTCACACATGCCTGGATTCGTCTAGGCATGGACCGACACAGATGTCTCAGTACACGCTGTGGGATTGTTTGCCACTGATTATAGAGTGCCTGTGCCAACTCTGCAACAGTTCGTTGTGGCATGGCTTGATTTCGAACTCGCTGTCCAAGTTCATCGCAAATGTGCTCGATCAGATTCATGTCGGGAGACAAAGCAGGCCAATCCATGACAGGCACATGATTTATTGTTTAGGAAGTCCCTTGTCAACCTGGCGGTGTGGGGTCGAGCGTTGTCATGCTGGAAAACCATTTGTCAGCGGACGCCATGTTGAGCCAGCAATTGAAGCATCGCCGGACGAAGGATGGTGTCAACATAACATTGAGCATTGAGGTTGCGTGGGACCACTACCAACTGGGATCGAAAGTTGGTGTTGATAGCACCCCAAACCATGACCCCATCTCCCAAAAAAACGATCATTTTCCTGCACGCAGTTACGAGCGAAAAGTTCATGTCGTAGGTAGATACGGTGACGTCCATCAGGAAAACTGAGGTTGAATCGGGATTCATCAGAGAAAATGATATTTGCCACGGTGTATTGTGCAGATACCCCTGATTTGCGGCCAATTGTTGTCTGGCAAGTCGATGCCGATGCAGAAGGATCTGACCTTGGTAAGGTCGACGGCAACATAACCCATGAGCAGCAAGACGCCTTCGGAGAGTGTGAGGGCTGATGTTGCCGTGTTCCAAAAGTTCCCCTGACTGCTGACTGGAACCTGTTGCGCAGATGTCGGATGTGGTGATCTAGAGCAGCTGTTGTTACAGGTGGCGCTCCAGGTCAGGGTCGATCAGAAATTCTTCCAGTGGCGTGGAATCGTTGTCTGAGACGAGCAATGGTTGATGCGTCTGTCTGGCGACGGCTACCTGTAATGCGCCCTGATGCAGCAAAAATGCAACCAAAATGATCCATTTCAAGTTTCATTCACCTAAGATAGGAAAGTCCAAGAACATGTTTTACCAGAAATATTTCTAGAATTAGGCATTGCGTTTTTAATGGTTTTGAGTGGAGTAAAAATAGAAACATTTGATTGTCCCAAGGTGAGATTGTGAACTTTGAAAAAAAGTTTCTGACAAATGGTTTTGTATTACAAACATTTAATTTTGTTTGCATTGATGCAGGAACTACACAGGCTCAGATTGTACAGTTGTATGTCTTTATATGCCTTGTTTATAATTTTCTGCGCAATAAAGAACGCTGTCCCAGAAGTATATGTCAATACTGCTACCATGACCAAACATGGTAAAAAGAATAAACTCTCCTCGGGTTATTAACAAAGATCAGTTCCTGCCTTCACTTACTGTCTTCAACATGGAAGCATGATGGATTTCAGCTCTCATCAGTGTGTATCATAATCAACCTCCAATAAAGTGAAATTATGAGTCTATGAATTATGTGTGTCAAAACTGTCACCAAGATTTCCAAGAGAAAATATAGTAATGCTCATTCACCTTAAACTGGTTGAAGGCTTCATTTAGAGTTACTTGTAATAACATGATCTTTTTGTCTTTGGGGATCATTAATTGTATTTAATTTCAATATACATCAAAGAATGTCAATACTGCTACAGTCAATACTGCAACCATCTCAAAATTGGCAGTTTTGACACCAAGAGTGGCGGTATTGAGTTTTCTTTGATTTTGATAGTAAGTTTTAACAACAATGATATGTTTGGATCTTAAAGTGGAGTTTAAGTGTATCATTATTTAAAGCAATAATAACACATCTGTTTGCTTTTGGGTGTGTACACATATTAACAAACTATATTGAAATTCATCCTGACCGGTAGCATTAGTGACAAACTGGTGATGGTTATGGACAAACATAATTATTTGTGTGAAAATATTCATCTGTGCTTATCCTAAGTAAACATCCTTGAAAATGGCACTTGGTGCATAAGGAAATCCTGTCATTTTCTGGGACCATTTTGTCACCAAGGCTCATTGTGTAATCCAGGAACCATCATGAACCAAGATTGCATTGTCTCTGAAGCATCAGTCACCAAGGCTACCAATACAGTCCATGAACCATCAGTCACAAAGGCTACCAATATAGTCCATGGACCATCAGTCACCAAGGCTACCAATGTAGTTCATGGACCATCAGTCACCAAGGCTACCACTACAGTCCATGGACCATCAGTCATCAAGGCTACCAATGTAGTTCGGGAACCATCAGTCACCAAGGCTACCAATATAGTCCAGGAACAATCAGTCACCAAGGCTACCACTACAGTCCATGAACCATCAGTCACCAAGGCTACCAATGAAGTCCAGGAACCATCAGTTACCAAGGCTTCCAATATAGCCCATGAACCATCAGTTATAAAAGCTTCAATTGTAGTCAAGGAACCATAAACACATATGAAAGATCGATGTTGCTACAGTTATGATGATGTGTTCGCAAAAAAATATTCGTGAACCAACGGGCATCATGTGTTTTCAACAAGGAGGGGACACACACATATATTTCGTAAACCTTGACATGATGTAACAGATTTTACATTGACAGAGATTTAATGTAAGAAATAAAAAAATATAACCCTATACTATTGAAAAGATTTTCAGTTTGTCCATACTGCTTCCATACTTGTCCATAACTGCTACCATCACAAGTATTTACACACAATACAAATGTTTATTTAATACTGATAAATAATATATCAAACTGACTTTCAAGACACTGGATATCAAATTATTTTCATGAAAAATGTTTATTTATCATTAAATATTCATCTAGAATAGAATTTGTACACATGGGATTCAAGACTGTCACCAGTCAGGTCAATACTGTCATCACAGATGTCAATACTGTTACCATCACTGTTTACTTCATTTTGAATTAAGCTGGGAACAAACACAATATTGTTGTAAAATTATAAACTGTGATGTTTTATATTAGTTGTGATCATTCTAAACTGTTTTATGTAAAACATTTGATTATTCATAAAGATTCTCATTTAATTGTGTTTGAATGTCAATACTGAAACAAATTGAGTCAATACTGTTACCAGCACTGTCACTAACTGCTACTTACTAAAAAATGGTAATATAAGAAAAATTAAACATTTTTTTTTAGATTGTATTATTTTAATAATGATTGGGTAAGTTTCTAAATAGGGATATGTCAAAGTGTTGGTATACTGTTTGTTTGGGTGGGTTAAATATGAAGATGTTTTCATTTCAAATTTCAATTAATTATTATTTTCAAATCAAAGGGGGTCATAATTAAACTATTTGTTAAAAAATGTTATTTCATAGACTTAAAACATATACCACATCATCAGTTACACATGTCAAATAGTCAAAAATGATGTTTGTGTATGTACAATTTTACTATTTCAAACATTTGTTTCTGGTAGCAGTATTGACCTTTTTTAAGTGTTTGCATCAAAGCATGGCTAATTAGTAATTACTTAATTAATAGTTACAGTTAAGATTGCATATTTCTTGTTCAGATTATTCAATGTTCATGCAATACTTATAAGTAAAATTGCACTCCACAGGATTTTGACAAATATACTGTTGTTTCCTGTCGGTTTTCATTCATGAAATTAACAATTGATGACTCCATTGGATGGAAACTAACATGAGTTTCCTGTAAGTTTCCATTCCTGAAAGTAGTAATTAATGAATCTGTTGATTCAGTTCGATTTAGGATTTTAAACAAAGAACAATAAATCTAGTTAGTTTTACTTAGGTAACTGACGCATATAGGACATGGAAGCGGTATTGGGCTATCTAAATACGGACATAGGATCTGCTTAAGTATAACCACCTGCACTTATGAACTAAGTCACATTTGGCAGGGAAATTTTTCAATGTAGCCTGTTAACCTATTATACGTTTTATGATACAAAGTATTACGTATGTTGTCTCAATTAAGTAAATGGAGCCTCCCACACCCATGTTGCGATAACACTCGACTGTCACCCTACTACTGTTACCAGACTCCTGCAGCAAAATCGTCAGACAAGTCAGAGTTCAGACAGGCGAATATCAGGCAGACCAAGGGTAACAACTCCCCAGGACGAGTGGTATCTGCGCACGTTGCATCTCAGAAACTGCTTCCTGACGGAGACATCATCAGCGGCTTACGCCTTGGGTCACAAATGTTAACCGATTCAGAGTGGCCAGACGACTGATGTCCTATGGTATAAAGGCTTACAGACCTTGACAGCCAAA
The DNA here is from genome assembly GCA_936450465.1 of Gibbula magus. Classification (NCBI taxonomy): domain Eukaryota; kingdom Metazoa; phylum Mollusca; class Gastropoda; order Trochida; family Trochidae; genus Gibbula; species Gibbula magus. Next base: position 53,786,444 of record OW388298.1, read on the forward strand.
CAGCTTCAACGAAGACTGAGATGGACGCGGACGATTCGACATTGGTTGCGACGTGAGTAGCAGAGGGTGCTTTTCTCTGACGAAAGTCGTTTTTTCTCTGTTCATAGCAGATGGATCATCATATTTGTCACCGACAACAAGCTCCAAAAAAACTGCCAACAACTTGTTCAAGCTCTGCAAAAAGAATGGCAGTGCATTCCACGTGTTGACGTCAGACGTCTGAACTTCTCCATGCGCAGGAGGGTGTACGCTTGCATTATGGCAAGGGGAGGCCATACGCATTACTAATGTGATTGGTATTCGACACACTGAAGATGGATTTCCCTGCACCGTGCTGCTGTTGTTACAGTGAACTTTGACTTGTCTATTATCAAAGACTGTCGTTTAGACACCGAAAGTTATTTGTTGCATTTTTTATGAATTTGATACTGTCACATGTTATTGTTGAATGAACGTTTTGGTTTTGGGATTTATTCCACAATAGGGTTTTTCACCTACAGTAGCGTTTCTTTTGCTCGTCAGTTTAGATCTGGTTTGAACTAAGTGTAAACTATAACATCTAATCTGAGTTCAAACCTACAATAAACTTATTCATGGAAACCAGATAGATCCCACTTGGAAGAGCGGGTAATTAGTTGAAATGGATAATATCTGGATACTGGTGTCCAGTTTCAGTTTTGACGAAAATCACAATGAAACGGATACTTAGTGGAAATAATGGTTTCTAATGGAGTTCTTCTTATGTTCAATGCACTGAAAGTCAGCTCGTGTTTGCTGTGTTCTTGAAGAAGTTTGAGTTTGATGTTATGACTTTTATTTCAGATACAAATAACCTACCTGTCGTGTTCCCCATCCCTCCATGAACAATGCCAGCAACATTTGCTGTCTCAACGTTTCCTCCTTCAACGCCTGTCACTTTGATATGACCTTCTGCCATTTTTCTGAAGAGTTAAAGCAATATTTAAGTCACCAATTCGGCCAGCTATAAAAATCTTCAACTTCACAGGGGAGACCAGGAAATATACTTTATCTCTTTCATTCTTGTATCCTATGTTTCATTCATAGATGCTGATCTTAAACTGAACTGAACGTATTTACTATATTATTCTGTGTATTTAATACACTTAAATTTAAGATTAATGCATAGTTTCTGAATATACCATTTATTTCTTTGTCTATAAAAACAAAATGTACAACACATGGAAATAACGACAATAAACATTTGATCGTTTGAGAAATTTTAGAAAAGGGTCAACAGGTACACTTTTTGGAAAATGCCTGCTTAATGGTTGTTTTTATATATGGACAATTATCATCGCATCCATATAAAAGAGAAGAAAGATTATGTAATATCAGGGTATGAGAAAGTGAACACCATTTTTACTTGTGTGTCCATTATATGATAAATTACGTAGAAAATACCCTAAATAACTATATTATATCCATCCTTCTACAGATACAAATTCATCTTAATTAAACTGTAAAAGTAGGATGTAGTAAAACATCTTGCTATGTTTATATTCCACGTTATGAACATCAGCAATAACCTGTAAGAGAGCAGCGCAATATGTCATTATAAACCATTTACATTCATTGATATTCCAGTGTATTATGTACTGCAGGTTTGTTACTTATGATGGTGGAATACAAATTGATAGTAGATTGAAAGTCAGTAGATGGTCGTCAGTTACTAAAATGTGGATCTTAGGTTCTATGTCAGCTGTTGTTGGTCAATTTGATGACACTGACCATTTTATCAAATCATTCATCATGCACCTCTTTAAATCATAGCCACCTCCCATGTCACGTTGAGATGTATTTACAAACCACGTTCAACACTTGCTGATTGCCATATTGTTATGTACAATATTTTTACTCAACTGATGAAAATAATTGATGCACTTATGAGGTGGGGTGTTTTTGCTAAATATGCATGCTTAGATCAACTTGTGTCTGAATCTCCACACATTTAGTTTTAGTTAAATATTAAAAGGAATAGTTTTACATTTAAGTAAGTAATTCATTTTTTTCATTTCATTGTTGGTACGGGTCTCTCTCAGTTCATCTGAAATCTAAAGTGAACACAATTGTAAACATTGCAAGTAAAAGCGCAGGGGTCAAATTTGAATGTTTAACAGAAATATATGAGCGGCAAATCTTAAATCAAACTGTTAAAATCATATCTGACCCAACTCATTATTTACATTCGGAATATCACATCCTCCATTCGGGTCGCCTCTACAAAGTTCCAGTTTTGAAAACTAAGAGAGCCTGTACGTCATTTGTACCAAACACAATATCTCTTTTAAATACACGTGTAAATACTTAAATGTCAATAGAATGATATGATGTATTTGTATCCCTGTTTGGTTTGTTTTAGCTCTGTTGATGTAAAGCACATTCAATAAGGTTTTTATTAGGTCTTCAAGACGAATGTCGTCTGAAGACCTATTGTTTTATCCGGTTTTTTTAGGTCTTCAAGACGAATGTCTGAAGACCTTTTGTTAACGTCGAGTCTATTATTATTATTAGATGAAAATAGATTTGTATGTCCCAACCACATGTGGCCCTATTTGACCTTTTGGTACTGGAGAAGAAGATAAACATATGTTTTTAAGGTATGACCTTTGTGACCATATTTGGGGTCATGGGGTCATCAAATCTACGATTTATAATCCCCTTTAGCCAAGGAGTCTGCATTTAACATTTAAGTTCTCGAGACCTTTAGGTACTGAAGAAGAAGATGAACATAGGTATTCAAGGTCATGACCCCTGGGACCCTATGACCGTTTGGTACTGGAGAAGAAGATGAACATAGGTATTTAAGGTCATGACCCCTGGGACCCTATGACCGTTTGGTACTGGAGAAGAAGATGAACATAGGTATTTAGGGTCATGACCCCTGGGACCCTATGACCGTTTGGTACTGGAGAAGAAGATGAACATAGGTATTCAAGGTCATGACCCCTGGGACCCTATGACCGTTTGGTACTGGAGAAGAAGATGAACATAGGTATTCAAGGTCATGACCCCTGGGACCCTATGACCGTTTGGTACTGGAGAAGAAGATGAAAATAGGTTTTTTAATGTCCTGACCCTTGTGACCCTATTTGACCTTTTGGTTGTTACATAATTTGATATAAAATTGAACTTTGATGTAGCCCGGCATGCAGAATCTATTCCAAAAGTTCACTGATTATGATATTTCAAGTTTGTCAATTAAGTAACATTCTCGAACCAATTTTAAATTATTATTATGATATTATTAATTCATACATAGTGTCTCAATCAGCATTACAGTATGCCGTGGAAGCTATGGTCAAATTGATCATGTTAGTTATGATTTCACACCTTCTTAGTTAACAACTTAAAAGTGATAAATTATGTACTATCACTATGGTATTAGGAAATGTCTTCTTAAAACACTCTTGCATAGCATTGTTGATAACAGATCTCTCTTGCCAAATCGGATGACATACAAATAATTAAATGTAGACCAAGTGGCAAAAATACAGCTGTCTGAACTGATAGATACATCTCATAGAAGTCGTATCAATCGTAGGAGCCAGTTTTGAATAATAAAGTTTTTCATAATAAGTTTTTGACATTCCATACCAACCTTTCCGGAACTGCGTCTTTCTTCAATCTTGGGATTCCTGTTCGGGGCAACTGACAGGAGTTGGGAGAAAAATGATGTGAACACACATGAGATGAGTCCGTAATCTGTAAATGTTTTTAAGATACACACTTGAAGACAGTCATAACTCAAACATTCACCATAATACTGTATCATATTCTCCTAATGCAAAGGATAGGAAATTTAGAGTTATCATCAAAGTTAGGTATATTCTTCTTACCCGTTTCTTGCAAATGGACGCGGGGGGAGGGGGGGGGGGGTTCTCAATCTCAATTTATCAATCCCCTGTCAGTTAAAACTTGTTGATGTACTTGTTGTTTCAATTTTAACTTACGGATGTAACTTTTTGAGGAGACTGCTCCGGACCAAGAAAAGTACACCATTATATATGATTTATGCAGAAACAGGACGTAAGCCACTCTCTATAGTTGTATATACCAAAATGATATCTTACTGGGCAAGATTGATCACAGGAAAACATTCAAAGCTGTGAAACTTCTCACTTCACATGTTATCAAATATAATACTTTAGATAACAAATGGCTAGCATCAAAACACATTGATAAAGACGGGAAATAATGAAGTATGGATATATCATCAACTGGTAAATACTGATTCTCACCTGTAACTGTTGAAATAAACTGATTCAGATTTTATATCATTATTTATTCATGCACTCGGGTACTGGGGGGATCAGCAAACAGGGTTTACCCTATATTAATGTCTCTCCCCAAAAGAACAATAAAATAGGATAATTACATAATAAATACCATCAAGATATACATTGATGTAAGAAAGTGACATCAAGGGACAGTGAAATATCTCTTACTTCATCACTTTGTAAACTTATGTCATAGAGACATTGATCGATTTGAACATGAGAACTATTATCTTTTATGTCATCAAAAGCGTTGTTGACCATTGCCATGCTAGAGAAATAGTCATTGAAAATGGTGGCTTTGTCAATATCATCTTCATACACAATATCATTTTGTTTTATGTGTGGGAATGTACTAATTTTGTCAGTCTCTCAACAATATGCCACCACGATTTACTGCCATGTTCTGCATTAACAACATTGTCAAGTTTTTCAATATTAGAGGATTAACATGTTTATGTCTCAGTAATTAATTTATTTCGGCATTTTCTAAGCTTTTCCCAGTCATTGGGCAAATTGTTTCATTTTGCTCTTCTGTGAACTCTTTTGCATGAGTTTACGGATGAAACCGTTCATCCATGGTGCATCATTAGGGCGAATAGCAACAGTTTTATTTGGAATATTTTATTTACAAAGGTCTGTTAATGTATTTACTAATATGGGAGTACTATCATCGTATAACGTAATAAATTTCCAGTCAATATCACCTACATTTTGCGGCAAAGCATTTACATCGATATTTCGTAAAGGTATATCAATCTTGAGTAGGCTTTCTTTGTTTACTTTATAGATTTCAACATTACGTTAACTGAACAGTGATCACTATAGAACGGGGGAGTTACAATATACGAACATTAGATCAATTAGTGTCCTCGATTGTTGAGTTATTCGTGTTGCCTCTTTTATCAATTGCTACATACAATAGATTGACTTGATATGTTCAATGTTATGGTCTGTTCTGTTTAATTCCTGTGATCTAAAGCAGTAATTGCCTAATATCCACCAGTATGTGAAGTGTCCCACTCGGGCTGGTAAAACCATCGATTTATGCTATGACAATGTAAAGGACGCTTTTAAATCATGTGTTAAACCCCCACTTAGAACGTCTAATCATGATAATGTATATCTTCTTCCCTCTTACAAACAAAAACTTAAAACTGAAAAACATGTTGTTAAACATGTTAAATCTTGAACTAAAGATTGTTTAGACACCCTCAGCGGATGTTTTGAGTGTACAAACTGGGATGTATTTGAACATACTTACACTGACTTGAATTAATTAACAAATGTTATTACTGACTACATAAATGTTTGTGTGGAAAGTATTGTGCCCACTAAAACTATAAAGATTTATCCTAATAATAAGCCATGGATGACAAAGCAATTTAAGTCTATTTTTAATTATAAGAAAAGTGCGTTTCGTGAAGGGAATACAGTTAAAGTAAAGGACATTCAAAAGGAAATTGTTCATCTGACCAGAAAATGTAAAGATGATTATAAATCCAAAATAGAAAACAAATGTTCAGAAAATAACATACGCAGTGTATTGAGTGGACTCAAAACTATCATAGGATCTGTGAAAAAGCCTCAGTACATTGAATGTACCGATAACATCACCTTCTCAAATGAACTTAATACTTTTGATTCAAGATTTGATTCTGTTGACTTCTAGATAATAGGACATTGGTTCTAGACTTTCTTTCACACTGGTCAATATGTGGTACAAATGTTAATACACATACACATTGGTCAATATGTGGTACAAGTGTTGAGTACACATACACATTGGTCAATATGTGGTACAAGTGTAAAGTACACATACACATTGGTCAATATGTGGTACAAGTGTAAAGTGCACATACACATTGGTTAATATGTGGTACAAGTGTAAAGTACACGTACACATTGGTCAATATGTGGTACAAGTGTAAAATACACATACACATTGGTCAATATGTGGTACAAGTGTAAAGTACATATACACATTGGTCAATATGTGGTACAAGTGTAAAGTACACATACACATTGGTCAATATGTGGTACAAGTGTAAAGTACACATACACATTGGTCAATATGTGGTACACGTGTTGAGTACACATACACATTGGTCAATATGTGGTACAAGTATAAAGTACACATACACATTGGTCAATATGAGGTACAAGTGTAAAGTACACATACACATTGGTCAATATGTGGTATAAGTGTAAAGTACACATACACATTGGTCAATATGTGATACAAGTGTAAAGTACACATACACATTGGTCAATATGTGGTACAAGTGTAAAGTGCATATACACATTGGTCAATATGTGGTACGAGTGTAAAGTACACGTACACATTGGTCAATATGTGGTACATGTGTAAAGTACACATACACATTGGTCAATATGTGGTACAAGTGTAAAGTACACATACACATTGGTCAATATGTGATACAAGTGTAAAGTACACATACACATTGGTCAATATGTGATACAAGTGTAAAGTACACATACACATTGGTCAATATGTGGTACAAGTGTAAAGTGCATATACACATTGGTCAATATGTGGTACACGTGTAAAGTACACATACACATTGGTCAATATGTGATACAAGTGTAAAGTACACATACACATTGGTCAATATGTGATACAAGTGTAAAGTACACGTACACATTGGTCAATATGTGGTACAAGTGTAAAGTACACATACACATTGGTCAATATGTGATACAAGTGTAAAGTACATATACACATTGGTCAATATGTGGTACAAGTGTAAAGTACACGTACACATTGGTCAATATGTGATACAAGTGTAAAGTACATATACACATTGGTCAATATGTGGTACAAGTGTAAAGTACACGTACACATTGGTCAATATGTGGTACAAGTGTAAAGTACACGTACACATTTGTCAATATGTGGTACAAGTGTAAAGTACACATACACATTGGTCAATATGAGGTACAAGTGTAAAGTACACATACACATTGGTCAATATGTGGTATAAGTGTAAAGTACACATACACATTGGTCAATATGTGATACAAGTGTAAAGTACACATACACATTGGTCAATATGTGGTACAAGTGTAAAGTGCATATACACATTGGTCAATATGTGGTACGAGTGTAAAGTACACGTACACATTGGTCAATATGTGGTACATGTGTAAAGTACACATACACATTGGTCAATATGTGGTACAAGTGTAAAGTACACATACACATTGGTCAATATGTGATACAAGTGTAAAGTACACATACACATTGGTCAATATGTGATACAAGTGTAAAGTACACATACACATTGGTCAATATGTGGTACAAGTGTAAAGTGCATATACACATTGGTCAATATGTGGTACACGTGTAAAGTACACATACACATTGGTCAATATGTGATACAAGTGTAAAGTACACATACACATTGGTCAATATGTGATACAAGTGTAAAGTACACGTACACATTGGTCAATATGTGGTACAAGTGTAAAGTACACATACACATTGGTCAATATGTGATACAAGTGTAAAGTACATATACACATTGGTCAATATGTGATACAAGTGTAAAGTACATATACACATTGGTCAATATGTGGTACAAGTGTAAAGTACACGTACACATTGGTCAATATGTGGTACAAGTGTAAAGTACATATACACATTGGTCAATATGTGGTACAAGTGTAAAGTACACATACACATTGGTCAATATGTGGTACAAGTGTAAAGTGCACGTACACATTGGTCAATATGTGGTACAAGTGTAAAGTACACATACACATTGGTCAATATGTGGTACAAGTGTAAAGTGCATATACACATTGGTCAATATGTGGTACGAGTGTAAAGTACACATACACATTGGTCAATATGTGGTACGAGTGTAAAGTACACATACACATTGGTCAATATGTGGTACAAGTGTAAAGTACACATACACATTGGTCAATATGTGGTACAAGTGTAAAGTACACATACACATTGGTCAATATGTGGTACAAGTGTAAAGTACACGTACACATTGGTCAATATGTGGTACAAGTGTAAAGTACACATACACATTGGTCAATATGTGGTACAAGTGTAAAGTACACATACACATTGGTCAATATGTGGTACAAGTGTAAAGTACACATACACATTGGTCAATATGTGATACAAGTGTAAAGTACACATACACATTGGTCAATATGTGATACAAGTGTAAAGTACACATACACATTGGTCAATATGTGGTACAAGTGTAAAGTGCATATACACATTGGTCAATATGTGGTACACGTGTAAAGTACACATACACATTGGTCAATATGTGATACAAGTGTAAAGTACACATACACATTGGTCAATATGTGATACAAGTGTAAAGTACACGTACACATTGGTCAATATGTGGTACAAGTGTAAAGTACACATACACATTGGTCAATATGTGATACAAGTGTAAAGTACATATACACATTGGTCAATATGTGGTACAAGTGCAAAGTACACGTACACATTGGTCAATATGTGATACAAGTGTAAAGTACATATACACATTGGTCAATATGTGGTACAAGTGTAAAGTACACGTACACATTGGTCAATATGTGGTACAAGTGTAAAGTACACATACACATTGGTCAATATGTGGTACAAGTGTAAAGTACACGTACACATTGGTCAATATGTGGTACAAGTGTAAAGTACACATACACATTGGTCAATATGTGGTACAAGTGTAAAGTGCATATACACATTGGTCAATATGTGGTACGAGTGTAAAGTACACGTACACATTGGTCAATATGTGGTACAAGTGTAAAGTACACATACACATTGGTCAATATGTGGTACAAGTGTAAAGTACACATACACATTGGTCAATATGTGGTACAAGTGTAAAGTACACGTACACATTGGTCAATATGTGGTACAAGTGTAAAGTACACGTACACATTGGTCAATTTGTGGTACAAGTGTAAAGTACATATACACATTGGTCAATATGTGATACAAGTGTAAAGTACACATACACATTGGTCAATATGTGATACAAGTGTAAAGTACATATACACATTGGTCAATATGTGGTACAAGTGCAAAGTACACGTACACATTGGTCAATATGTGATACAAGTGTAAAGTACATATACACATTGGTCAATATGTGGTACAAGTGTAAAGTACACGTACACATTGGTCAATATGTGGTACAAGTGTAAAGTACACATACACATTGGTCAATATGTGGTACAAGTGTAAAGTACACGTACACATTGGTCAATATGTGGTACAAGTGTAAAGTACACATACACATTGGTCAATATGTGGTACAAGTGTAAAGTGCATATACACATTGGTCAATATGTGGTACGAGTGTAAAGTACACGTACACATTGGTCAATATGTGGTACAAGTGTAAAGTACACATACACATTGGTCAATATGTGGTACAAGTGTAAAGTACACATACACATTGGTCAATATGTGGTACAAGTGTAAAGTACACGTACACATTGGTCAATATGTGGTACAAGTGTAAAGTACACGTACACATTGGTCAATATGTGGTACAAGTGTAAAGTACACATACACATTGGTCAATATGTGGTACAAGTGTAAAGTACACATACACATTGGTCAATATGTGGTACAAGTGTAAAGTACACGTACACATTGGTCAATATGTGGTACAAGTGTAAAGTACACGTACACATTGGTCAATTTGTGGTACAAGTGTAAAGTACATATACACATTGGTCAATATGTGATACAAGTGTAAAGTACACATACACATTGGTCAATATGAGGTACAAGTGTAAAGTACACATACACATTGGTCAATATGTGGTATAAGTGTAAAGTACACATACACATTGGTCAATATGTGATACAAGTGTAAAGTACACATACACATTGGTCAATATGTGGTACAAGTGTAAAGTGCATATACACATTGGTCAATATGTGGTACGAGTGTAAAGTACACGTACACATTGGTCAATATGTGGTACATGTGTAAAGTACACATACACATTGGTCAATATGTGGTACAAGTGTAAAGTACACATACACATTGGTCAATATGTGATACAAGTGTAAAGTACACATACACATTGGTCAATATGTGATACAAGTGTAAAGTACACATACACATTGGTCAATATGTGGTACAAGTGTAAAGTGCATATACACATTGGTCAATATGTGGTACACGTGTAAAGTACACATACACATTGGTCAATATGTGATACAAGTGTAAAGTACACATACACATTGGTCAATATGTGATACAAGTGTAAAGAACACGTACACATTGGTCAATATGTGGTACAAGTGTAAAGTACACATACACATTGGTCAATATGTGATACAAGTGTAAAGTACATATACACATTGGTCAATATGTGGTACAAGTGTAAAGTACACGTACACATTGGTCAATATGTGATACAAGTGTAAAGTACATATACACATTGGTCAATATGTGGTACAAGTGTAAAGTACACGTACACATTGGTCAATATGTGATACAAGTGTAAAGTACATATACACATTGGTCAATATGTGGTACAAGTGTAAAGTACACGTACACATTGGTCAATATGTGGTACAAGTGTAAAGTACACATACACATTGGTCAATATGTGGTACAAGTGTAAAGTACACGTACACATTGGTCAATATGTGGTACAAGTGTAAAGTACACATACACATTGGTCAATATGTGGTACAAGTGTAAAGTACACGTACACATTGGTCAATATGTGGTACAAGTGTAAAGTACACATACACATTGGTCAATATGTGGTACAAGTGTAAAGTACACATACACATTGGTCAATATGTGGTACAAATGTAAAGTACACATACACATTGGTCAATATGTGGTACAAATGTAAAGTGCATATACACATTGGTCAATATGTGGTACAAGTGTAAAGTACACGTACACATTGGTCAATATGTGGTACAAGTGTTGAGTACACAAACACATTGGTCAATATGTGGTACAAGTGTAAAGTACACATACACATTGGTCAATATGTGGTACAAGTGTAAAGTACACATACACATTGGTCAATATGTGGTACAAGTGTAAAGTACACATACACATTGGTCAATATGTGGTACAAGTGTAAAGTACACATACACATTGGTCAATATGAGGTACAAGTGTAAAGTACACATACACATTGGTCAATATGTGGTAAACGTGTAAAGTACACATACACATTTGTCAATAGGTGGTACAAGTGTAAAGTACACATACACATTGGTCAATATGAGGTACAAGTGTAAAGTACACATACACATTGGTCAATATGTGGTACAAGTGTAAAGTACACATACACATTGGTCAATATGTGGTACAAGTGTAAAGTACACATACACATTGGTCAATATGTGGTACAAGTGTAAAGTACACATACACATTGGTCAATATGTGGTACAAGTGTAAAGTACACATACACATTGGTCAATATGTGGTACAAGTGTAAAGTACACATACACATTGGTCAATATGTGGTACAAGTGTAAAGTACACATACACATTGGTCAATATGTGGTACAAGTGTAAAGTACACATACACATTGGTCAATATGTGGTACAAGTGTAAAGTACACGTACACATTAGTCAATATGTGGTACAAGTGTAAAGTACACATACACATTGGTCAATATGTGGTACAAGTGTAAAGTACACATACACATTGGTCAATATGTGGTACAAGTGTAAAGTACACATACACATTGGTCAATATGTGGTACAAGTGTAAAGTACACATACACATTGGTCAATATGTGGTACAAGTGTAAAGTACACATACACATTGGTCAATATGAGGTACAAGTGTAAAGTACACATACACATTGGTCAATATGTGGTAAACGTGTAAAGTACACATACACATTTGTCAATAGGTGGTACAAGTGTAAAGTACACATACACATTGGTCAATATGAGGTACAAGTGTAAAGTACACATACACATTGGTCAATATGTGGTACAAGTGTAAAGTACACATACACATTGGTCAATATGTGGTACAAGTGTAAAGTACACATACACATTGGTCAATATGTGGTACAAGTGTAAAGTACACATACACATTGGTCAATATGTGGTACAAGTGTAAAGTACACATACACATTGGTCAATATGTGGTACAAGTGTAAAGTACACATACACATTGGTCAATATGTGGTACAAGTGTTGAGTACACAAACACATTGGTCAATATGTGGTACAAGTGTAAAGTACACATACACATTGGTCAATATGTGGTACAAGTGTAAAGTACACATACACATTGGTCAATATGTGGTACAAGTGTAAAGTACACATACACATTGGTCAATATGTGGTACAAGTGTAAAGTACACATACACATTGGTCAATATGAGGTACAAGTGTAAAGTACACATACACATTGGTCAATATGTGGTAAACGTGTAAAGTACACATACACATTTGTCAATAGGTGGTACAAGTGTAAAGTACACATACACATTGGTCAATATGAGGTACAAGTGTAAAGTACACATACACATTGGTCAATATGTGGTACAAGTGTAAAGTACACATACACATTGGTCAATATGTGGTACAAGTGTAAATTACACATACACATTGGTCAATATGTGGTACAAGTGTAAAGTACACATACACATTGGTCAATATGTGGTACAAGTGTAAAGTATACATACACATTGGTCAATATGTGGTACAAGTGTAAAGTACACATACACATTGGTCAATATGTGGTACAAGTGTAAAGTACACATACACATTGGTCAATATGTGGTACAAGTGTAAAGTACACATACACATTTGTCAATATGTGGTACAAGTGTAAAGTACACATACACATTGGTCAATATGAGGTACAAGTGTAAAGTACACAAACACATTGTGTTCATTCTACCTCTTTTAAGAAGTGTTCCATTCATTGTTTTAAAAATTGAGAACTGCAAAAAATATAACATACGAATTATGTAGAGAATGGAAAGTTGGTGTTGTAAAAATAATTATAACTTTCCAACCAGGTACAATGGTTGACATTTAACATTCTGACACTTTCAAGTTAAACCATTAACTGTTAATAAAGAAGTTGATGATCCATGAAATATCCTTGTCTTTCCAATGTTATTGTTTGTTAATACTAAAACGATGCTCGTGGTGAAAGCTACCAATGGTTAGTAAACGAAATGTAAAATCTGATCACGGAAAGTTTCTCGTCTTAGCTTAGCTTAGTTTAATCGTGTGGCACATACCAAAACATTTTATTTGTGTCAAGATGTCCATCAAGACCAAACTGTACAAACAGTTGACATTTGAAATTTTACTGAAAAGTAAACTGTCTTTTTTTGTGTCATTAGAACAATTAAGAGAAGCCCAACCAAAGTTTTGACAGTGCGAACAAATTTTAATGGAACTGAACTTTGAATGCAATGGTCAGGTGACATTAAAACATCAAATGAGAATATATACTGCAGTCATACGATAATGAATCCCGTACATGCACGAGCTTGTTGTAAATCCCTCGATCTAGTTATTGCGATTGTAAAGGCAAACAGATCAACAGATTCACGTAAGTGTGAGTCACACTTGCATTTATGTTCCATGAAATCCAAACAAGTCGAACAACGAACAGTTTTGGGTGTTGCTACATTCTTTCTGTTCAGTGATTGTTGCTTGGTGTTACCGACAGGTACTGTTCATATTTAGTGTCAAGCCGACCTGACTCAAATTTCTTCATGCTGTATCAAGATTCTGTGAGGGTGAACAATGTGGTCATATCCTGTTAAACGTGGACTGTACGACTCTATCTGTACCTGTCCCTCAGTCTCTGTCTGTCTGGTTGTCTATCTGGGTGGAACCCCAATAGGCAGACACCTGTCCCTCAGTCTCTGTCTGTCTGGTTGTCTATCTGGGTGGAACCCCAATATGCAGACACCCCATTAGATACTATATTATATGGGTGAATTAACAAATAGGACAAGGCTGTTACCCATTAGGAAAATGAAACAGTCCAGATTAGATTAGATTTGATTTCTAGCAGTTTTAAGCACAGTACCAAGTACACAGTTTTACACTCAACCCCAAAAGAAACGTCACCAAATTTTCACTGGTATAAAAAACAAAATACTGCTGCTAGAGAAAGCGATTGTAAAAGCTTTTTTATAGGGACATCAGTTGTCGAGATGTAACCGCAATTTCATATATATAAGAATATAATACTTTTATGTTTGAGAAATGTTTGTCATTTAACGTCACAACTTCATAAAATGTACACAATGTCTTAAGAATAAGATTGGTCTAGTTTCTGAGACATATGTACAAAGACTGTTTTGAAATTTCAAATTTAGTTTAGTTGGTTTAGAAATAGAGAGAGATAAGACGGACAGACAGACAGACAGACAGAGATGGAGAGACAGATAGAGCACGCAGACACGATGACACATATTCAAACACACCGACATACGCCAAAACAGACAACCCAATAGTCAGACGACCCAGTTGTCATACAGAAGAGATGGGGGAACTCAAGCACTCACCTATAGGGGATTCTTAATATTGCCTCATGAATATTAATGAGGCATATGGAACCGCGTGCGCTAAATCGAAAACGAGGCTAAGGCCACTTCCAAACCCGGAAGTACCATTCACATAGCATTGACAAGTCGGTAGCTCTTCTAAATAACACTTACTTTTATTAAAAATAATGATAAAATCACTAGGACAACTTTCAAGATCGATGCATCTGTCGAGTATCTTCAATTACCACCGCCCAGGATACTTTTTTTACATGCAAGGCGATGTTTTTCGAATAATTTACGGTAGGATTTCCTCGTTGTGTTTACCGTCATTTTGAACTGTAAATCTGTCAAACTCGTTAACGTTGTTGTTTCAGTGCTCTTATCTAAACAAATACGAATGAAAATTTACACCCTACCCATGCATGCCAAGAAATCATTGTATATAGTCACTGGGTGGGAAAAAACTGTTCAAATCTTAGCCATCATTCAGCTAACCGGTCAGCTCTTGTGACATGTATACGAACTGCAAAGGGGTCGTTCAGTGCACCTCACTGTAAACGAACCAAATTATTGTTTTTAAAAAAATCGATTTGAAGTCTAAATTAGTCTTATTAGTACAGGTTATTTTACGTTCTCATGTTGAAGCAGTAAAGCAGATATTATAATTCAATCAAATATATAATCTGTTCTAGTTTTAAAAAATATGTTTTTATTAAGTCATTTGTATGTCTGCAGTAGCAAAATAATTTTAAACAATGAACCTAACGTTCTTATTTATATTTAAGAAATACATAAACATCTTTAGCAATTAATCTATTATGGCTTTATTTAATTAATAGTTTGAAAAGTTATCAATAATCAGTATAAAGTAATCAATGTTATCAATGTGATGAGGATTCTAATTTGTGAGCACATGTAGATATGTGAATAAGCTTTGAAAATTAAACAGATGTTTAAAAAAATATTTCATAAGAAAAGAATTTCTACCTACAAACATAGTATTTAGTTTATTTAAGAAGCACTGAATGAATTAAATGAATGATGGAACCCTTTACAAAACAGGAAATAAATAGTTGTAGTTTATGATCTGTGGTAATAAATTTATTTAAGCAATTTTGGAATTAAAATAAACATTAACTAAAAGGAGTGAGACTAATTCAAAAGTTAGGAGATATGTAATTTTATATTGTACTTCAAAGTTGAAAGTTATTGTTTTTTAAATATTGAATGCTTACTTTATATTACATGAATTTAATTTATTTACTGAATTCTATTCATTTCAAAATAAAGAAACAATCTCCCAGTGCTAATGTGATATTATACCCCATGTCACACATGGCATGACGATTTGAATACCCTATGTAATATGTACCAACATACCTATTTGCAATCAGGGTCCCTTTTTTACTTTATGAATTATTCTAGAATAATATTAAAGTCAGAATAGAAAGCATTCTGTGGGATTGTGTATCTTTAAAAGGTTGTTAAATAACTAATAAATAAAATAATAAAAATAAAAATAATGTACATTTGAATGAATTTGAATTTATTTGTATTTAAAAAATAGATATATACATTTTTTCTCAAACATGACCACCACCTCCTTGAGCACAATCTATCAGTTATATATTGTGTATTGAAACATGAATATACACATGTGCATTTCATATTATATTTCATCATTATCCAGGATGACATGTACTTGTTACTTTCAAACATTAACCTCAAATAAATTCAATTTAAAAAAATTATTTGTTGGTTATTGTTATTTTAGTGATGGCTATATCTAAGTATATGGTTTAATATGAGTAATTAGTAATTAAGTTAGTAATTAGCAACTAATTATTTTTCTTATATTTGTTTTGTCATGCTTTTAATTTTATTCCCACTAAGAACAGAAAACACTTGGTGGGCGTTTGCATCACACAAAAGATTAAATAATGTGTATTTCTACTTCTAATCATGTATTATTTGTAGTTTAATCATACAAATACAAATATATTTCTCAAACCTGACCATCACCTCCTCAAGCACAATCTATCATGTATGATTGTGTATTGAAACATCCATGTGTACACATTTCACAATATATTTCAATCATTTTCCAGGATGACATGTACTTGTTACTTCCAAACATTAACCTCAATTAATGTATCTTTCATTTCTATTTTGTTGGGGTTTTTTTTATGGGAAATAACTATAGCTAGGTAAGTGGTTTAAATAATAATGTTCTTATTTAATGTTTGGCCTGCTTTAAATTTTACTCCCAAGGTCCTGCATGAATAAATAATCAAATAGTACCTATACATTATAAAGATCAATTTATGTTTAATTGTAGCTTATAACTCAGGTTTTTTAAATAAAAAAAATTGTTTAAGATATTTCTGGTCATAAAAACTGATAGTTATGATTTAATGTGTCCTGCAGTACATGTGTAAATAAGTTTAGTAGACTCTACTGATGGAATGCATGGAAATGACTGACAATATTATGATCATAGATTAATTAATATATATTTTCAGTTTTATAATATATATTAGTACTTGATTTAAATGAATAATTATGATTTATTTGAATGTCTTAATTTCTTGAAAATATTCTGATCATTTGTTCTAAAATAATTTAAATATATAGGTCAGGTTGCACTTTGCTTTCAATTAATATTGTGTTCATTTTGGGGATGGAAGTGGGCAGCACCTTCAAGAGGTTTATTAGTTTCTGCCGTCGGTCATTGATCCACTAATTACAGGTTCCCAACTTTGGGATTATTATAAATTTAATGGAGGTTTATTTTGCCGAATGATTACGAAAAAAATGGACATTATTAGCCAAAAAAGAAATTCAAATTCATCCTGTTTATGAGCCGATGACAAAACCAAAACTCTTGAACTTGCCACGAGTAAAACTATTCAAAACAAACGTTGTTTGCCGCTAAACCTGAAACAATTACCATTAGTTTTGTCATATTTTATTGTCAAAATCGCTTTTTTAAAATCTTGCATTGTTGGAATACGATATAAACAAACCTATTCATTCAGTTCCTGTCGAAAGAAACCGAAACGCAAGCAGCACGTACGGCCGATATGCAGCCATTACGCGAACCGGGAAAAAAGAAGAGGCCTTAGCCTTGTTTTCGTTTCGAAAGGTCATAGGTCGTATGCATGCATAAATTTTGAGAATCCCCTATTGTGAACATGAACCAGTCCTAATCAAACTGTCTTATCCTATATGTCGCGTAACTATATCAATACTAAATTTGCTGAAACGCAGGTACATATCCCTTATAAATGTCGGTACCCTTATAGTAATAAACCTGTCACTTAAACAGGCTGGGTGATTGTATCCAGTGATTGTATGCTAAAGGAAGTCTCCAGTAAGTACACTACACAAGGTCTGCAGTAAAGGTCCGCCGAGCGATAGGGATAGCCAGAAAGAAAGAATGACTCGTTACACAAATATATATTCACTTTCACTCTGGGATCTAAACGATTCCCAAGTGACCCCTTCATGGTTCCACTCTTTTCTCATCTGATTGAGTACTGGGAGATCTGGTGTGGAGATGAGAAAGGAGTGACCATTGCCAGTCTAAAATACAGCATACAGGAGTGGGTGACAAAAATTCCTACCCAACAAAGAGGGCACCCCTAGCCTCTTACTGTCAACACAAACAGGAGGGCGGCCATAATCTCTGACCGCCA
Source organism: Gibbula magus (assembly GCA_936450465.1). Classification (NCBI taxonomy): domain Eukaryota; kingdom Metazoa; phylum Mollusca; class Gastropoda; order Trochida; family Trochidae; genus Gibbula; species Gibbula magus. The sequence goes on from OW388298.1 coordinate 53,804,972, forward strand.
ACTTGTCCAAGCCAAACTACCAACGCCTCGATCGGTCAACTCCAAAAAGAGGCTGATTTCACGTTTCACCGCTAGGCGTCGCTGAGGATCCAAGGATATCCAAGGTGTTAAGGATAGTCGGCCTCACCCCCAAGTCTCATAGGATGGCATGGTCTAAGCTGTCCCTATCTGCTTTCTCCTTATACTCTGCCTCCACCTCCCCATCGCAATTTGACAAAGCAGCCAATCTACCCGCAATAACCCCCGCGTCTGACAACTTAGCTACCTGACTGTAATACTGCGAGCTTTTTTCTGTAAACCAACAGATATGGCTCAGAAGGTCCCCAACATTTCTTGCTGCCCCAGAAAGTGTCATAGCCACAGCACAACCTGCCCGGAAGCTATGGGGTGTCTCTCCTTCATAGATGCCCAATGTAAGCAGATATCCCCTCAACCGCTCATATATGACAGAATATGAGACAGGTTGGTCTAAAACTCTTCCTGACTCCGAAACTATTCGGAAATCAAATCTCAAATCAACTTGCCACTCTCGAAGGGTGTTCATGTAGCGTTCAAGGGTAAACACAGGACAAATCTGCAGGTCTTTGCACCTTTTCACCACAAAGTCATTGCATTTACCATCCCCCTCAGGACTTTACCAAACGTGTGTCTGAAACAAAGGCCAGAGTTATCCTGCAGCCTCCTAACTTCCTGACACAAAGTCAACGACAAATCCCCTGCCCTGTCACCTGCAAAGAATAAAAGTTTCAGCACAGCCTGGTTTCTAAACAAAGTAAATCTCTCCCTTGATGAAATGTCCGGTCGTGAGATTTGACGATCTATGTATACAGCGACCTGCCTTAACTTAGTAAGAAAAATGGGTTTCGCCTGCTTTGGAACCAGGTGTGCCCTAGCCTGCTCTTCTTTGATCGATCTCAAATACAACCTAACTGACTCTGCCCTTGCTGGATTTCCATGTGCTTGTCGCTCGTCCCAGCCCTTGCCCCGACCATGTGCCTTGAAAATACCTGCCAACCTGTTTATCATCCCCTCAACGGTACCTGAAGCTAACCTGACCGGACATCCACAGTCATGAATTCCCCTTTCGCCAATATAGCAACAATCCACTGAATGCACCTGTGTTTTCCCTTCCCTGTCTTTGTATACCAGAAACCTACAAACATCAGATGGGGTGCAACTTTGCATAGTCACATTTCTATGATAAGGGGAAATTGTCAAGAACATTGTAAAAATTTCCTCAAGGTTAACCCTTCTCTCACAGATGATGACTGCAGAGTCTTTTCATCTAGCTTCCTGAGCCTGACGTCAATAGCCTCCCAATCAATATCACCTGGCTCCTGCAATCATGAGAAACTAAGTCTAAATACGTGAAGAGGCCAAGACAATGAATTATCAGCTGTAAAACCCCTTTTAGATGGCGTCTCGATTACCCCTTTTTGCCCACCCATGCCCAGCTGGATAGAATCTACAGAACAAGACACCAAACTGGTCCACCATACTGGCCTCGGCCTCATGATGGGTACAACCATCGAGCATCCACTCACCCTGTTCTCTCTAAGAAAACACAAAACTGGGAAAATGAGAGAAAATGGTGGGAATACATAATAATTCTCGCCTTTGCCTAACTGTTGAGAAAACACATTTACCCCTGCCGAGCCAGGAGTGGGCCAGGGAGTATAGTGCTTCAGAGGTAACCCTGACCGAGATCTCATCACATTCGAGTCCAACGCCATAAGGTCTACCGTGTGTGGTCCGAAAGCCGAATCCACAACATACCAAGAGGCTTGGGATAGCCTTGAATCAGCTACGGACAACAATCTGGAGGGGGCATCTGCCACATTGGCTGCTGAAGGGACATACACTAGACGGAGATCCATATTGCCTTTAAGCACAAGCTGGAACACCTCCTTCATAATTTCATTCAAACTTCTATCCCTAGCCCCTTGATTTGCCCATGCCGCCAGTACCGCCTAATTGTCCACTAACACATCCACTCTGTGATCAACCAACGAGTCCCTCAAAGATGTCAGCATCCTTAGCTTCCTTCAAATGTATCGGTCTTGTGTGCCCATCCCCCCAGTAGTCTCCTATGGATAAACCCGAACTCTCACCAGTAACCACCATAGCCCCATATCTGTACAGCGATGCGTCTGTCGCCACAACAACTTGCTTATGTAGCTCTAATCTCCATTTTGCACAACCATCCCATGTGTCTATAAAGCGCCAATACTCAATTTCCCCCCTTAATGGGACTGAAATTGTTACCACTCTATTATTCCTAGACCCTCTAGATATAGCAGTGTTCACCTCTCTACAATATAACCTTGCTCCAGGAATCACCAACGACATTGACACACATTTACCCGCGAAACGCTGAAGTGTCTTTACATTTATCTCCGAGCCTGACAATATTGACTCTCGCAGCTCAATAAATGTCTGCCTTTTGTCCTCTGGTAGTAGATATGCCTCCCTGTTTGAATCAATAAGGAAACCTAAGTATCCCAGAAGGAGAAGAAGGGACTAGCACACTCTTCTCTTCTACAAAGTGTAGCCCAGAGCTGTGAGAACTGAGACCATGTAACGTGACACCTCCTCTGCAGACAGACCTGCTGTTCCCACACCAAGTCTATCATCTATGTACAGGGAATAAGCTATACCAAGTGACCTCAAATGAGAAGTTGCCACCATTCCTATTGACTGATAAATGTATGCGGAGGCTTTCCAGCCAAATGGTAGAGCAGTATAAGACATAATCCACCCCCCAAACTGTATCCCAAAGTATGTGTGCGACTCCTCGGTCAACAGAATATGACTGTATCCCGATTTGTCATCACATGACACCATCCTGGCATGCTTTGCTATCATCCTATGAGTATCTTTTAACGTGTCAAGCTTAAACAGCAAGTCTTTAACCCATAAATTGATATATCTCTCATCGTGAGACATCCGAGGCTTAGACGGCTCAATGACGATAGGCATTATTACCTTGGGCAAAGTCTGACATTCCCCTACCCTACCCCAGACCCTTATAGACCCATCTTTTATTCTCTCTGACAGCTCTGAAGCTATAAATTTCCCAAAAGGCTGCTATTTTGAAAATACTGTCCTTTTGGTATGTCACAGTTGTAGGACCTACCCTGGAAATTTCCCTTGAAATGTCGAAAGAAGCTAACTGCGTCGACCTTTCCCTGTATCGAAGATAAAACCTGACCATTCTTATCGTCAGATATATTCTCCCATTCCAGCTACAAAATTATCAGGATCCCTAACCTGCAAAGACTTAACATCTCCCATCTTCCTCACGTCAACACTATCACTGGCTGGGGAAAAGGTATCACCCCCAAGTGTCAACCATACTGGGTGCTTTCTAACAGCATTCAAAGCGTCTGTAGGATCAAACTTCACCTCTCTCTCCCACCCTGGAACCTCAATCCGATCGTCTACTTCCTCAGGTGTAAAGCTCACCTGTGGAAAATTACCATAAATTACCACAAATAAGGGAATTCAAATAACCAAAGCACCCAAAATTGACAACATGGGGGTCAAACCTTTTCCCCAGCCCACGTGAATCAAAAGATCCACTGAGACTAAGATGTCCCGGGCCGGAAGGCTAACGATGACACTTAGGAATACACCAATAGAAAACTGGAAACATGCAACTTCAACTAAGTAAACAGTCTGAAAACCTTAAACTAAACAATGAATCTGAAACCTATTAAATCTTTTTCTTGGCTGACTTCATAGCATCACAGTCCTTCACCTGATGCGACAAACTGTCGCAGAAATGACAAGCCCCCAGTCTGGGCATCCCTCAAGCACTCTGACCCTGGGAGCCCCCAAAGTAACCCTGGGATCCCCCCAAATTGGACCGGAACCCCCGCCCACCCCCAAAATAGGGGTTGGGGTGCAAGAAAGGATAACCCACCCCCCTGGAAAATAATGAGGTGAGGGCTGAGGCCCATAAGAATTGTGAAGTGGGGACACCATATCTGTTTTACCCTTGTCAGAATCCCGTTTAAACTCTGTATCAATTATTAATAGGCTCTGAGTCCACCCGTCTCAGCTTAATGCACTTTGCCAGTGCTCTAGAAACTGCATCAGAGGCTGTCTCTCCCAACACCTGTAACACTAAGCTAGCGATGTCTACCTTCCCCTGGTGTTTCGACGCCTGGCGGCATAACTTCGAAAAAGTTTGAGCCTCCCCATGCCCAGTTCTACCCGCCACCCTAGCCAGTTCATCTAGCGTTACTAAAATTAACGCCTCACCTTGTCCCTCAGGGAAGGAACCTCGTCCCGTGCCTCCTCCTCCAGCCTCGACACCCGGTGCTCCAACTCCAACCTGGATTTCTTCTTCCCTGGCTCGTCATCTAGCGACTGCGGGTCTGGGATTTCCTGAGATGTGCCCTGAAAAACACATAGCAACTAGGTGAAACAACAAATCATAATATTGAGTCAGAGTGGCCCAGTAAACAGCACCTTCCAATACAAGCTTCTGATATTGCAATACTGTCAACCATAGGGTTCAAATCCATAGGCCAATATACAACAAGTGACCCCCACTTATTATTATATTATTCCAAGGCAACAGGTCAGCTTAGGAGTACCAGGTCCATGATATGTCAAAGAGAATTTAAAAGAATGAATGAAAATGGTCTTGTCAACTTTATTATTATAGCAAATAATTATTATCCAAAATTATGAAATAATTCAATTGCAATCAACCGAAAATAATTACGATGTTTTACAAACAGCATGCTATTCACAAATCAGTAAAGTCAAGGTAGTGTTGTATGTTTTCATTGACCCTCTGTTATGGAAAATTATAACTCCCTAAAGCGAATGACGCATGAAATGGAATGACGAATGACAGGTTCAATTTTGGTATAATGAAATCTCCCTTGTCATTCAGTTTCATTGAAATGGAATGACACTATTTATACCTGAAATGAGAAACTCTCAAGACTGTTATCGACTGTGATCACCTCCCAGAAATGGAATGAATCTCTTTATAGGTGGAATGACAGACTTTCAAGACAGGTTATCACTGTTATTACCTCCCAGAAATGGAATGACAATATGTATAGGTAGAATGCCAGACTTTCAAGACATGATATCACTGTTATCACCTCCGAGAAGTGGAATGACACTCTTTATAGGTCGAATGACAAACTTTCAAGACAGGTTATCACTGTTATCACCTCAGAGTAGTGGAATGACACTCTTTATAGGTGGAATGACAGACTTTCAAGACACAATATCACTGTTATCACCTCAGAGGAGTGGAATGACACTCTTTATAGGTGGAATGACAGACTTTCAAGACAGGTTATCACTGTTATCACCTCCCAGAAATGGAATGACAATATGTATAGGTAGAATGACAGACTTTCTAAGCATACTATCAATGTTATCACCTCCCAGAAATGGAATGACAATATGTATAGGTGGAATGACAAACTTTCAAGACATGATATCACTGTTATCACCTCCGAGAAGTGGAATGGCACTCTTTATAGGTGGAATGACAAACTTTCAAGACATGATATCACTGTTATCACCTCAGAGTAGTGGAATGACACTCTTTATAGGTGGAATGACAGACTTTCAAGACATGATATCACTGTTATCACCTCAGAGTAGTGGAATGACACTCTTTATAGGTGGAATGACAGACTTTCAAGACATGATATCACTGTTATCAACTCCCAGAAAAGGAATGACACTCTTTATAGGTGGAATGACAGACTTTCAAGACATGATATCACTGTTATCACCTCAGAGTAGTGGAATGACACTCTTTATAGGTGGAATGACAGACTTTCAAGACATGATATCACTGTTATCACCTCCCAGAAATGGAATGACAATATGTATAGGTGGAATGACAGACTTTCAAGACATGATATCACTGTTATCACCTCAGAGAAGTGGAATGACACTCTTTATAGGTGGAATGACAGACTTTCAAGACATGATATCACTGTTATCAACTCCCAGAAAAGGAATGACAATATGTAAAGGTGGAATGACAGACTTTCAAGACATGATATCACTGTTATCAACTCCCAGAAAAGGAATGACAATATGTATAGGTGGAATGACAAACTTTCAAGACATGATATCACTGTTATCACCTCAGAGTAGTGGAATGACACTCTTTATAGGTGGAATGACAGACTTTCAAGACATGATATCACTGTTATCAACTCCCAGAAAAGGAATGACAATATGTATAGGTGGAATGACAGACTTTCAAGACATGATATCACTGTTATCATCTCAGAGTAGTGGAATGACACTCTTTATAGGTGGAATGACAGACTTTCAAGACATGATATCACTGTTATCAACTCCCAGAAAAGGAATGACAATATGTATAGGTGGAATGACAGACTTTCAAGACATGATATCACTGTTATCAACTCCCAGAAAAGGAATGACAATATGTATAGGTGGAATGACAGACTTTCAAGACATGATATCACTGTTATCAACTCCCAGAAAAGGAATGACAATATGTATAGGTGGAATGACAGACTTTCAAGACATGATATCACTGTTATCAACTCCCAGAAAAGGAATGACAATATGTATAGGTGGAATGACAGACTTTCAAGACATGATATCACTGTTATCAACTCCCAGAAAAGGAATGACAATATGTATAGGTGGAATGACAGACTTTCAAGACAGGTTATCACTGTTATCACTTCCAGAAATGGAATGACAATATGTATAGGTGGAATGACAGACTTTCAAGACATGATATCACTGTTATCACCTCAGAGTAGTGGAATGACACTCTTTATAGGTGGAATGACAGACTTTCAAGACATGATATCACTGTTATCACCTCCCAGAAAAGGAATGACAATATGTATAGGTGGAATGACAGACTTTCAAGACATGATATCACTGTTATCAACTCCCAGAAAAGGAATGACAATATGTATAGGTGGAATGACAGACTTTCAAGACATGATATCACTGTTATCAACTCCCAGAAAAGGAATGACAATATGTATAGGTGGAATGACAGACTTTCAAGACATGATATCACTGTTATCACCTCAGAGTAGTGGAATGACGCTCTTTATAGGTGGAATGACAGACTTTCAAGACATGATATCACTGATATTACCTCTCAGAAATGGAATGACGCTCTTTATAGGTGGAATGACAGACTTTCAAGACATGATATCACTGTTATCACCTCAGAGTAGTGGAATGACGCTCTTTATAGGTGGAATGACAGACTTTCAAGACATGATATCACTGTTATCACCTCAGAGTAGTGGAATGACAATATGTATAGGTGGAATGACAGACTTTCAAGACATGATATCACTGTTATCACCTCAGAGTAGTGGAATGGCACTCTTTATAGGTGGAATGACAGACTCATAAGACTGATATACAATGATATACTCAGTAGTATCTATGGATTTTCTCCTTGATTTAAAATGAAACTATGCAGAAGTAAAACATTCTGGAAAGTCACAACTTTGGGAGGTTTCCCTGAAGGTAGGTGAGAATATATGTAAACTTTGTCATTGCCATTGTTAGCTCATTAGGCCTGAGAGACCCTATGGGCTTATTACATGTCATCTTTTGGTATAGTTTTGAGATTTTCAACTTCTTGATACATCTAGTGCACACATTGTGGCACTTGAGGATTATAAATTGTAAAATTGCTGGCCCTGTTGGAGCCACATCCTACAAACCTTATTTCATTCTCTTCTCCAAAAATGAAATACTCAGACCCAATAGGTATTGGGATTTCCAAATTTGATTTTTGTGGGCCTGTGAAAAGTTCTGTGTGTTCCAATCGTTTCTGGAGCTTAACTCTAAAACCATAAGTTGAAACAATTTAGTGTTTGGAACAATCATCATGAGTCGATGTGTTTATATTTTCTCATTCTTTGCATATATGTTTTTGGATCCTCTCAATATGAAACATAACTTACAATTTAGATTCAATTTAGATAAAAACCAAATTGGCGGGGGATCAATGTTGATGACCATGTCCTTTTGTTTTACCCTGAAAATATTTCGGTGAGTACTAGAATGCATGATGTATGTTGACAGTATATTTCTAGCTACAATTTCTTTGGTAAAATAAAATATTTTCGTTGCGTGTCATTGATTGTAGTAATAAAAATAGAGCCATTGGCTCTGTAGATCATCAGAAATTGCATGATTCAATATTTCAGGTTGATGACTTAGTGAGTAAATTGTTTAACAACTGCTTAAATCAGTGAATGAGTCACTGTTTAACGCTGCTTCGGCAGTATCACAGCCATTAGCGGCGAGCTTAAATCAGAATAAGAGATTAATATAATGATATTATAACTGCTTCAAAAGATATGTCTACAGAACATTTCAGCAATCTAGTGCTTTTTGTTCATTTAAAGTAATGAATATAATGCACAACTCCTAGCCCTGAAAAAATGCAGTCTTGAAATTGTCAGTGCATAACAAAAACATAACTTGTTACTAAATTTCGATCGATCGGACACAAATTGTCTTTGGACGGACGGACAGAATCACTGGTATTACTATATACCCCCGACCTTTTTAGGTTGGGGGGATAATAAACATATTCCACAAATTATTAAACAAAATGGTATAAAATTTGGAGAGAAAAAATACAAATCCCTTCTCAAGTGAGTATACCTTATTAATGAATCCTACAGAGTGATGCAAAACGTATTCGGACGGTGACATTATTTCCATAGATTTGCATGTTAATGTAGTCTAGCCCTTAACTTGCGAGCGCCGCAATGGTCCGGAAGGGCCATAAACGATTCCTAGATACCCCCATACCGGATCTGTCTCGCATCTGGCCACATCGCCAAATCTTCTCTAATTACGAGAACATATTGCGGTAACCCGCCTTTCTTGCGCACATCGTATCATATGAACCAATTGGTTGTTTTGAATGATTTATACCAAATTAAAGAGGAAAGATTGGCCTTTATTCCCATTTCTAAGATGCCTAGCGGCTAGAACAATCGAAATAAAAGTACTTTATCAGACGATAAGGTATAGTTTTTGTGATGACGTAACAATTGAATGACGTTTCCGCTCCCCTCGTAGATACGTGTGCCCAACGAAAGAGGGCAGTTGAAAAGACCGTGTTTTTCTGCAAATGATAGTGTCCTAAAACAACGGTAGCGTTGTTATAACAATTATTGAAGGAATGTGTTCTTTTGTATCCCAATTAGTCTTAAATTTTAAGCTACATTTGTTCTTGAACCAAAACGACGAAATCCGCATTAGGCAACCCCAGGAACCACTATGACGTCACAACAGAACAATGACGTCATAGTCGCTGTTGTCGCACGGCTCGTCAGTTGGCCCTGATCATGGATTATTAATATTAAGGAAGTAAACTCTATTTTTCTTGCAAAATTACTCAAAGCAGAATGTTGTGTTATGGGTTATCTTAGAAAAGTAATAAAGTTCCCTGTACCCCAATGTGTTTTGTAATAAAGTATAGTTTCGCCCTGAACTATTATACTACCGTCCTCGTACTTTAACTATAATAGTTCAGGGCAAAACTATACTTTATTACAAAACACATTGGGGTACAGGGAACTTTATTTCTTAAATAAAAATCGCAATTGTGCTTACAAAAATGAAAAGACAGCAATCGCCGCAAGATAGGTGATTTTCGCACTTTTTATCTTTGAAACAAATTGCGCATTTACCACAACATTTTGCGCACTCTATTTCTAACAAACTACTTGGGATATTTTCATAATTTTTTTATCACTATAAAGATAAAAGAATTATCTTCAATTCCATATACAATTTGTGTAATTTCGCCAAATAACTTTTGATGCGCCAAGTGCTGCACAGAAGGTGATATTCGACTTTGAATAAGTGGCGCTCTTAGCATATATCATTATTGCGGACTTTAGATTTTTTGAACCGCTCGTCCGATTTTTATAATTTCTGTATCAGAGGACAACATTGTCTTCAATTTGCTGTATAATGCGCATGTTTTTGCGAAGAACTCTGCGCAAGCGCCGCGACAAAACGTATCGCACAAAAGTTTCACACTTCATATATTTTGAACTGCTAGTCCATTTTTATAATATTTATATCACTATAAAAAGGAAAACATTGTCTTTAATTCCATATATAATGCGCTTTTTTTCACAAAGAACTTTCGATGCGCCAAAAGCTGCAAAATTGATGTACGCAAAAGTGAAGAAGTATGAAGTGGGCCGGTGGTGCCCGTGGTGCCGGTGGTATGGCTTGAAATCCTTAGAAATGCCATACCACCGGCCCACCACCGGCACACCACCGGCACCCCTAGAGCAGGGTATATATAGCACACTCCTTGATAGCTTACTTATTTATGTATAACTCTGTAAACTGTATATGGGTCCGAAACCTTGAATACAATACAGAGAATTAGTGAACACAGCTCACTCATGTACCCCCGCTGTTAACATTGGTCAAAGAGAAAATAGCAAAAGGGCATCAATGTTTAAACTTTTGTATGAACAGACCATATATATATAATCATTATTAAAGCAGAGTAAGTATTACACTTGTAAGCATGTTTTAGAAGTAAAAGTCGAAAAATTTGAAAAATCGGCATTAAATATGCAAATGATAATATGAAACAAACAAATATGCAAATGAGAGTATGAAATATAAAAATGACAGATGTACACATCAGTGGTTTCGTAACATTATAACAATTAGTATCTGAGTTATGAGTGGAACAAAAAGTGTGAATGGCGAAGATGAAAAACAGAAAATTTGCATAAATTATGCAAATGAGGGTATGAAACATACAAAAGGCAGATGTACACATCATGGTGATTGTACATGTATATGAAGTTTCTTAAAATTTTAACAACTGGTTTCAGAATTATGAGCGAAACAAAAAACGCACGGACGCACGGACAGACGGACAGACGTGCTGACCGCTATATAGCCCCTACTACTTCGTAGCGGGGGTATAATTACATCCAGGATTTCCTACACAATAGGCAAATAACTGTCGGGGTCGAAAACCAAACATCTGAAAAATTTCTTTTGGAAAATAGCACCCCACAAGGCAGCATCATTAGCCCCACTTTATTCAATATCATGGTGGATGAAATTTAGGAATGTGGTAAGCTTCGTTTTTATGTTGTTTCTTCGGTGATCGCAGCCAGTCATTTGCTAATATGTAAGATGTACACCAATCACATAATATCACAAAATATTACTCTTATAATTACATTGAGATTTTCGGCGCGCCACGGTGTGATGCTAATTAATCTTGGGTCGTGTAAATTAGCGTCATAGTGTACCTTTAAGCAGTTGTTAAACAATTCACTCAGTAAGTCATCAACCTGAGATATTAAATCATGCAATTTCTGATGACCTAAAGAGCCCATGGCTCTATTTTTATTACTACAATCAATGACACGCAACGAAAATATTTTATTTTTCGAAAAAAAATCGTAGCTAGAAATGTACTGTCAACATACATCATGCATTCTAGTACTCACCGAAATATTTTCAGGGTAAAACAAAAAGACATGGTCATCAACATTGATCCCCCGCCAATTTGGTTTTTATTATAAAACCGGCAGAATATTTCAAAAAGTTCAATTGAATTGAAGTACCTCTATTTGTACACATACCAAATTTGATTATCATGTCTCAAACAGTTTCTCAGAAAAGCTGTTCCCTTAGATGCAACCGTGAACAAAGTTAATAATTTCAGAACAAGAGCAATAACTCCGTCAAAAATAATCATGGGCTTCTCAATCTACGTATTGATACCCATAAGCGACATACCAAATGTGGTTATCCTACCTCAAACAGATTATTGAGAAAAGCTGTCCCCTCTATCCCAGACACACAGAGGAGTGGAGCTCAAACCTATATCCCCCTTCCACATCGTGGCGGGGAATAATTAATACGAATTGGGTCAGCCATTAATGACGTGCCTGTCTCTCAAATATTTCATGCATACAAATGAAAGTGATGCAATGATATTCGATTAACACTTATATATGAAAGGTATGAAGTTTTAGAGGAATCTTTCTTCATCAAAATGAAAACTGATGTTTTTTGAAAATCTCAAAACTATACGAAAGGATGACATGTAATAAGCCCACAGGGTCTCTCAGGCCTAATGAGCTAACAATGGCAATGACAAAGTTTACATATATTCTCACCTACCTTCAGAGAAACCTCCCAAAGTTGTGACTTTCCAGAATGTTTTACTTCTGCATAGTTTCATTTTAAATCAGGGAGAAAATCCATAGATACTTCTGAGTATATCATTGTATATCAGTCTTGAGAGTCTGTCATTCCACCTATAAAGAGTGTCATTCCACTACTCTGAGGTGATAACAGTGATATCATGTCTTGAAAGTCTGTCATTCCACCTATACATATTGTCATTCCTTTTCTGGGAGTTGATAACAGTGATATCATGTCTTGAAAGTCTGTCATTCCACCTATAAAGAGTGTCATTCCACTACTCAGGGGTGATATCAGTGATATCATGTCTTGAAAGTCTGTCATTCCACCTATACATATTGTCATTCCTTTTCTGGGAGGTGATAACAGTGATATCATGTCTTGAAAGTCTGTCATTCCACATAAACATATTGTCATTCCACTACTCTGAGGTGATAACAGTGATATCATGTCTTGAAAGTCTGTCATTCCACCTATAAAGAGTGTCATTCCATTTCTGGGAGGTGATAACAGTGATTTCATGTCTTGAAAGTCTGTCATTCCACCTATAAAGAGTGTCATTCCACTACTCTGAGGTGATAACAGTGATAACCTGTCTTGAAAGTCTGTCATTCCGCCTATAAAGAGCGTCATTCCATTTTTGGGAGGTGATATCAGTGATAACCTGTCATGAAAGTCTGTCATTCCACCTATAAAGAGTGTCATTCCACTCCTCTGAGGTGATAACAGTGATATCATGTCTTGAAAGTTTGTCATTCCACCTATAAAGAGTGTCATTCCACTACTCTGAGGTGATAACAGTGATAACCTGTCTTGAAAGTCTGTCATTCCACCTATACATATTGTCATTCCACTTCTCTGAGGTGATAACAGTGATATCATGTCTTGAAAGTCTGTCATTCCACCTATATAGAGTGTCATTCATTTCAGGGAGGTGATATCAATGGTAACCTGTCTTGAAAGTCTGTCATTCCACCTATAAAGAGTGTCATTCCACTACTCTGAGGTGATAACAGTGATATCATGACTTGAAAGTCTGTCATTCCACCTATAAAGAGTGTCATTCCATTTCTGGGAGGTGATAACAGTGATATCATGTCTTGAAAGGTCAGTCATTCCACCTATAAAGAGTGTCATTTCTTTTCTGGGAGGTGATAACAGTGATATCATGTCTTGAAAGTCTGTCATTCCACCTATAAAGAGTGTCATTCCACTTCTCTGAGGTGATAACAGTGATATCATGTCTTGAAAGTCTGCCATTCCACCTATACATATTGTCATTCCTTTTCTGGGAGGTGATAACAGTGATATCATGTCTTGAAAGTCTGCCATTCCACCTATAAAGAGTGTCATTCCATTTCTGGGAGGTGATAACAGTGATATCATGTCTTGAAAGTCTGTCATTCCACCTATAAAGAGTGTCATTCCACTCCTCTGAGGTGATAACAGTGATATCATGTCTTGAAAGTTTGTCATTCCACCTATAAAGAGTGTCATTCCACTACTCGGAGGTGATAACAGTGATAACCTGTCTTGAAAGTCTGTCATTCCACCTATAAAGAGTGTCATTCCACTACTCTGAGGTGATAACAGTGATATCATGTCTTGAAAGTCTGTCATTCCACCTATACATATTGTCATTCCTTTTCTGGGAGGTGATAACAGTGATATCATGTCTTGAAAGTCTGCCATTCCACCTATACATATTGTCATTCCTTTTCTGGGAGGTAGTGATATCATGTCTTGAAAGTTTGTCATTCCACCTATAAAGAGTGTCATTCCACTACTCTGAGGTGATAACAGTGATATCATGTCTTGAAAGTCTGTCATTCCACCTATAAAGAGCGTCATTCCATTTCTGGGAGGTGATATCAGTGATAACCTGTCATGAAAGTCTGTCATTCCACCTATAAAGAGTGTCATTCCACTACTCTGAGGTGATAACAGTGATATCATGTCTTGAAAGTTTGTCATTCCACCTATAAAGAGTGTCATTCCACTACTCTGAGGTGATAACAGTGATAACCTGTCTTGAAAGTCTGTCATTCCACCTATACATATTGTCATTCCACTTCTCTGAGGTGATAAAAGTGATATCATGTCTTGAAAGTCTGTCATTCCACCTATAAAGAGTGTCATTCCACTACTCTGAGGTGATAACAGTGATATCATGTCTTGAAAGTCTGTCATTCCACCTATACATATTGTTATTCCTTTTCTGGGAGGTGATAACAGTGATATCATGTCTTGAAAGTCTGTCATTCCACCTATAAAGAGTGTCATTCCACTACTCTGAGGTGATAACAGTGATATCATGTCTTGAAAGTCTGTCATTCCACCTATAAAGAGTGTCATTCCATTTCTGGGAGGTGATAACAGTGATATCATGTCTTGAAAGTCAGTCATTCCACCTATAAAGAGTGTCATTTCTTTTCTGGGAGGTGATAACAGTGATATCATGTCTTGAAAGTCTGTCATTCCACCTATAAAGAGTGTCATTCCACTTCTCTGAGGTGATAACAGTGATATCATGTCTTGAAAGTCTGCCATTCCACCTATACATATTGTCATTCCTTTTCTGGGAGGTGATAACAGTGATATCATGTCTTGAAAGTCTGTCATTCCACCTATAAAGAGTGTCATTCCACTTCTCTGAGGTGATAACAGTGATTTCATGTCTTGAAAGTCTGCCATTCCACCTATACATATTGTCATTCCTTTTCTGGGAGGTGATAACAGTGATATCATGTCTTGAAAGTCTGTCATTCCACCTATAAAGAGTGTCATTCCACTACTCTGAGGTGATAACAGTGATATCATGTATTGAAAGTCTGTCATTCCACATATAAAGAGTGTCATTCCACTTCTCTGAGGTGATAACAGTGATATCATGTCTTGAAAGTCTGCCATTCCACCTATACATATTGTCATTCCTTTTCTGGGAGGTGATAACAGTGATATCATGTCTTGAAAGTCTGTCATTCCACCTATAAAGAGTGTCATTCCACTTCTCTGAGGTGATAACAGTGATATCATGTCTTGAAAGTCTGCCATTCCACCTATACATATTGTCATTCCTTTTCTGGGAGGTGATAACAGTGATATCATGTCTTGAAAGTCTGTCATTCCACCTATAAAGAGTGTCATTCCACTACTCTGAGGTGATAACAGTGATATCATGTCTTGAAAGTCTGTCATTCCACCTATAAAGAGTGTCATTCCACTTCTCTGAGGTGATAACAGTGATATCATGTCTTGAAAGTCTGCCATTCCACCTATACATATTGTCATTCCTTTTCTGGGAGGTGATAACAGTGATATCATGTCTTGAAAGTCTGTCATTCCACCTATAAAGAGTGTCATTCCACTACTCTGAGGTGATAACAGTGATATCATGTCTTGAAATTCTGTCATTCCACCTATAAAGAGTGTCATTCAACTTCTCTGAGGTGATATCAGTGATAGTATGTCTTGAAAGTTTGTCATTCCACATATAAAGAGTGTCATTTCTCTTCTCTGTGGTGATAACAGTAATATCATGTCTTGAAAGTCTGTCATTCCACCTTTAAAGAGTGTCATTTCATTTCTGGGAGGTGATAACAGTGATATCATGTCTTGAAAGTCAGTCATTCCACCTATAAAGAGTGTCATTTCTTTTCTTCGAGGTGATTACAGTGATATCATGTCTTGAAAGTCTGTCATTCCACCTATAAAGAGTGTCATTTCTTTTCTGGGAGGTGATAACAGTGATATCATGTCTTGAAAGTCTGTCATTCCACCTATAAAGAGCGTCATTCCATTTCTGGGAGGTGATATCAGTGATAACCTGTCATGAAAATCTGTCATTCCACCTATAAAGAGTGTCATTCCACTACTCTGAGGTGATAACAGTGATATCATGTCTTGAAAGTTTGTCATTCCACCTATAAAGAGTGTCATTCCACTACTCTGAGGTGATAACAGTGATAACCTGTCTTGAAAGTCTGTCATTCCACCTATAAAGAGTGTCATTCATTTCTGGGAGGTGATATCAATGATAACCTGTCTTGAAAGTCTGTCATTCAACCTATAAAGAGTGTCATTCCATTTCTGGGAGGTGATAACAGTGATATCATGTCTTGAAAGTCTGTCATTCCACCTATAAAGAGTGTCATTCCATTTCTGGGAGGTGATAACAGTGATATCATGTCTTGAAAGTCAGTCATTCCACCTATAAAGAGTGTCATTTCTTTTCTGGGAGGTGATAACAGTGATATCATGTCTTGAAAGTCTGTCATTCCACCTATAAAGAGTGTCATTCCACTTCTCTGAGGTGATAACAGTGATATCATGTCTTGAAAGTCTGCCATTCCACCTATACATATTGTCATTCCTTTTCTGGGAGGTGATAACAGTGATATCATGTCTTGAAAGTCTGTCATTCCACCTATAAAGAGTGTCATTCCACTACTCTGAGGTGATAACAGTGATTTCATGTCTTGAAAGTCTGTCATTCCACCTATAAAGAGTGTCATTCCACTACTCTGAGGTGATAACAGTGATAACCTGTCTTGAAAGTCTATTATTCCACCTATAAAGAGTGTCATTCCATTTCTGGGAGGTGATATCAGTGATAACCTGTCTTGAAAGTCTGTCATTCCACCTATAAAGAGCGTCATTCCATTTCTGGGAGGTGATATCAGTGATAACCTGTCTTGAAAGTCTGTCATTCCACCTATAAAGAGTGTCATTCCACTTCTCTGAGGTGATAACAGTGATATCATGTCTTGAAAGTCTGCCATTCCACCTATACATATTGTCATTCCTTTTCTGGGAGGTGATAACAGTGATATCATGTCTTGAAAGTCTGTCATTCCACCTATAAAGAGTGTCATTCCACTACTCTGAGGTGATAACAGTGATATCATGTCTTGAAAGTTTGTCATTCCACCTATAAAGAGTGTCATTCCACTACTCTGAGGTGATAACAGTGATAACCTGTCTTGAAAGTCTGTCATTCCACCTATACATATTGTCATTCCACTACTCTGAGGTGATAACAGTGATATCATGTCTTGAAAGTCTGTCATTCCACCTATAAAGAGTGTCATTCCATTTCTGGGAGGTGATAACAGTGATATCATGTCTTGAAAGTCAGTCATTCCACCTATAAAGAGTGTCATTTCTTTTCTGGGAGGTGATAACAGTGATATCAGGTCTTGAAAGTCTGTCATTCCACCTATAAAGAGTGTCATTCCACTTCTCTGAGGTGATAACAGTGATATCATGTCTTGAAAGTCTGCCATTCCACCTATACATATTGTCAATCCTTTTCTGGGAGGTGATAACAGTGATATCATGTCTTGAAAGTATGTCATTCCACCTATAAAGAGTGTCATTCCACTTCTCTGAGGTGATAACAGTGATATCATGTCTTGAAAGTCTGCCATTCCACCTATACATATTGTCATTCCTTTTCTGGGAGGTGATAACAGTGATATCATGTCTTGAAAGTCTGTCATTCCACCTATAAAGAGTGTCATTCCACTACTCTGAGGTGATAACAGTGATTTCATGTCTTGAAAGTCTGTCATTCCACCTATAAAGAGTGTCATTCCACTACTCTGAGGTGATAACAGTGATAACCTGTCTTGAAAGTCTATTATTCCACCTATAAAGAGTGTCATTCCATTTCTGGGAGGTGATATCAGTGATAACCTGTCTTGAAAGTCTGTCATTCCACCTATAAAGAGCGTCATTCCATTTCTGGGAGGTGATATCAGTGATAACCTGTCTTGAAAGTCTGTCATTCCACCTATAAAGAGTGTCATTCCACTTCTCTGAGGTGATAACAGTGATATCATGTCTTGAAAGTCTGCCATTCCACCTATACATATTGTCATTCCTTTTCTGGGAGGTGATAACAGTGATATCATGTCTTGAAAGTCTGTCATTCCACCTATAAAGAGTGTCATTCCACTACTCTGAGGTGATAACAGTGATATCATGTCTTGAAAGTTTGTCATTCCACCTATAAAGAGTGTCATTCCACTACTCTGAGGTGATAACAGTGATAACCTGTCTTGAAAGTCTGTCATTCCACCTATACATATTGTCATTCCACTACTCTGAGGTGATAACAGTGATATCATGTCTTGAAAGTCTGTCATTCCACCTATAAAGAGTGTCATTCCATTTCTGGGAGGTGATAACAGTGATATCATGTCTTGAAAGTCAGTCATTCCACCTATAAAGAGTGTCATTTCTTTTCTGGGAGGTGATAACAGTGATATCAGGTCTTGAAAGTCTGTCATTCCACCTATAAAGAGTGTCATTCCACTTCTCTGAGGTGATAACAGTGATATCATGTCTTGAAAGTCTGCCATTCCACCTATACATATTGTCAATCCTTTTCTGGGAGGTGATAACAGTGATATCATGTCTTGAAAGTATGTCATTCCACCTATAAAGAGTGTCATTCCACTTCTCTGAGGTGATAACAGTGATATCATGTCTTGAAAGTCTGCCATTCCACCTATACATATTGTCATTCCTTTTCTGGGAGGTGATAACAGTGATATCATGTCTTGAAAGTCTGTCATTCCACCTATAAAGAGTGTCATTCCACTACTCTGAGGTGGTAACAGTGATATCATGTCTTGAAAGTCTGTCATTCCACCTATAAAGAGTGTCATTCCACTTCTCTGAGGTGATAACAGTGATATCATGTCTTGAAAGTCTGTCATTCCACCTATAAAGAGTGTCATTCCACTACTCTGAGGTGATAACAGTGATATCATGTCTTGAAAGTCTGCCATTCCACCTATACATATTGTCATTCCTTTTCTGGGAGGTGATAACAGTGATATCATGTTTTGAAAGTCTGTCATTCCACCTATAAAGAGTGTCATTCCACTACTCTGAGGTGATAACAGTGATATCATGTCTTGAAAGTATGTCATTCCACCTATAAAGAGTGTCATTCCATTTCTGGGAGGTGATAACAGTGATATCATGTCTTGAAAGTCAGTCATTCCACCTATAAAGAGTGTCATTCCACTTCTCTGAGGTGATAACAGTGATATCATGTCTTGAAAGTCTGTCATTCCACCTATACATATTGTCATTCCACTTCTCTGAGGTGATAACAGTGATATCATGTCTTGAAAGTCTGTCATTCCACCTATAAAGAGTGTCATTCATTTCTGGGAGGTGATATCAATGATAACCTGTCTTGAAAGTCTGTCATTCCACCTATAAAGAGTGTCATTCCACTACTCTGAGGTGATAACAGTGATATCATGTCTTGAAAGTCTGTCATTCCACCTATAAAGAGTGTCATTCCATTTCTGGGAGGTGATAACAGTGATATCATGTCTTGAAAGTCAGTCATTCCACCTATAAAGAGTGTCATTCCACTTCTCTGAGGTGATAACAGTGATATCATGTCTTGAAAGTCTGTCATTCCACCTATACATATTGTCATTCCACTTCTCTGAGGTGATAACAGTGATATCATGTCTTGAAAGTCTGTCATTCCACCTATAAAGAGTGTCATTCATTTCTGGGAGGTGATATCAATGATAACCTGTCTTGAAAGTCTGTCATTCCACCTTTTAAGAGTGTCATTCCACTTCTCTGAGGTGATAACAGTGATATCATGTCTTGAAAGTCTGCCATTCCACCTATACATATTGTCATTCCTTTTCTGGGAGGTGATAACAGTGATATCATGTCTTGAAAGTCTGTCATTCCACCTATAAAGAGTGTCATTCCACTACTCTGAGGTGATAACAGTGATATCATGTCTTGAAAGTCTGTCATTCCACCTATAAAGAGTGTCATTCAACTTCTCTGAGGTGATATCAGTGATAGTATGTCTTGAAAGTTTGTCATTCCACCTATAAAGAGTGTCATTTCTCTTCTCTGTGGTGATAACAGTAATATCATGTCTTGAAAGTCTGTCATTCCGCTTATAAATATTGTCATTCAACTTCTCTGAGGTGATATCAGTGATAGTATGTCTTGAAAGTCTGTCATTCCACCTTTAAAGAGTGTCATTTCATTTCTGGGAGGTGATAACAGTGATATCATGTCTTGAAAGTCAGTCATTCCACCTATAAAGAGTGTCATTTCTTTTCTGGGAGGTGATAACAGTGATATCATGTCTTGAAAGTCTGTCATTCCACCTATAAAGAGTGTCATTTCTTTTCTGGGAGGTGATAACAGTGATATCATGTCTTGAAAGTCTGTCATTCCACCTATAAAGAGCGTCATTCCATTTCTGGGAGGTGATATCAGTGATAACCTGTCATGAAAGTATGTCATTCCACCTATAAAGAGTGTCATTGCACTACTCTGAGGTGATAACAGTGATATCATGTCTTGAAAGTTTGTCATTCCACCTATAAAGAGTGTCATTCCACTACTCTGAGGTGATAACAGTGATAACCTGTCTTGAAAGTCTGGGATTCCATCTATACATATTTTCATTCCACTTCTCTGAGGTGATAACAGTGATATCATGTCTTGAAAGTCTGTCATTCCACCTATAAAGAGTGTCATTCATTTCTGGGAGGTGATATCAATGATAACCTGTCTTGAAAGTCTGTCATTCAACCTATAAAGAGTGTCATTCCATTTCTGGGAGGTGATAACAGTGATATCATGTCTTGAAAGTCTGTCATTCCACCTATAAAGAGTGTCATTCCACTTCTCTGAGGTGATAACAGTGATATCATGTCTTGAAAGTCAGTCATTCCACCTATAAAGAGTGTCATTTCTTTTCTGGGAGGTGATAACAGTGATATCATGTCTTGAAAGTCTGTCATTCCACCTATAAAGAGCGTCATTCCATTTCTGGGAGGTGATATCAGTGATAACCTGTCATGAAAGTATGTCATTCCACCTATAAAGAGTGTCATTGCACTACTCTGAGGTGATAACAGTGATATCATGTCTTGAAAGTTTGTCATTCCACCTATAAAGAGTGTCATTCCACTACTCTGAGGTGATAACAGTGATAACCTGTCTTGAAAGTCTGGGATTCCATCTATACATATTGTCATTCCACTTCTCTGAGGTGATAACAGTGATATCATGTCTTGAAAGTCTGTCATTCCACCTATAAAGAGTGTCATTCATTTCTGGGAGGTGATATCAATGATAACCTGTCTTGAAAGTCTGTCATTCAACCTATAAAGAGTGTCATTCCTTTTCTGGGAGGTGATAACAGTGATATCATGTCTTGAAAGTCTGTCATTCCACCTATAAAGAGTGTCATTCCACTTCTCTGAGGTGATAACAGTGATATCATGTCTTGAAAGTCAGTCATTCCACCTATAAAGAGTGTCATTTCTTTTCTGGGAGGTGATAACAGTGATATCATGTCTTGAAAGTCTGTCATTCCACCTATAAAGAGTGTCATTCCACTTCTCTGAGGTGATAACAGTGATATCATGTCTTGAAAGTCTGCCATTCCACCTATACATATTGTCATTCCTTTTCTGGGAGGTGATAACAGTGATATCATGTCTTGAAAGTCTGTCATTCCACCTATAAAGAGTGTCATTCCATTTCTGGGAGGTGATAACAGTGATATCATGTCTTGAAAGTCAGTCATTCCACCTATAAAGAGTGTCATTTCTTTTCTGGGAGGTGATTACAGTGATATCATGTCTTGAAAGTCTGTCATTCCACCTATAAAGAGTGTCATTCCACTTCTCTGAGGTGATAACAGTGATATCATGTCTTGAAAGTCTGCCATTCCACCTATACATATTGTCATTCCTTTTCTGGGAGGTGATAACAGTGATATCATGTCTTGAAAGTCTGTCATTCCACCTATAAAGAGTGTCATTCCACTACTCTGAGGTGATAACAGTGATATCATGTTTTGAAAGTCTGTCATTCCACCTATAAAGAGTGTCATTCCACTACTCTGAGGTGATAACAGTGATAACCTGTCTTGAAAGTCTATTATTCCACCTATAAAGAGTGTCATTCCATTTCTGGGAGGTGATATCAGTGATAACCTGTCTTGAAAGTCTGTCATTCCACCTATAAAGAGCGTCATTCCATTTCTGGGAGGTGATATCAGTGATAACCTGTCTTGAAAGTCTGTCATTCCACCTATAAAGAGTGTCATTCAACTTCTCTGAGGTGATAACAGTGATATCATGTCTTGAAAGTCTGCCATTCCACCTATACATATTGTCATTCCTTTTCTGGGAGGTGATAACAGTGATATCATGTCTTGAAAGTCTGTCATTCCACCTATAAAGAGTGTCATTCCACTACTCTGAGGTGATAACAGTGATATCATGTCTTGAAAGTTTGTCATTCCACCTATACATATTGTCATTCCACTACTCTGAGGTGATAACAGTGATATCATGTCTTGAAAGTCTGTCATTCCACCTATAAAGAGTGTCATTCCATTTCTGGGAGGTGATAACAGTGATATCATGTCTTGAAAGTCTGTCATTCCACCTATAAAGAGTGTCATTTCTTTTCTGGGAGGTGATAACAGTGATATCAGGTCTTGAAAGTCTGTCATTCCACCTATAAAGAGTGTCATTCCACTTCTCTGAGGTGATAACAGTGATATCATGTCTTGAAAGTCTGCCATTCCACCTATACATATTGTCATTCCTTTTCTTGGAGGTGATAACAGTGATATCATGTCTTGAAAGTCTGTCATTCCACCTATAAAGAGTGTCATTCCACTTCTCTGAGGTGATAACAGTGATATCATGTCTTGAAAGTCTGCCATTCCACCTATACATATTGTCATTCCTTTTCTGGGAGGTGATAACAGTGATATCATGTCTTGAAAGTCTGTCATATCACCTATAAAGAGTGTCATTCCACTACTCTGAGGTGGTAACAGTGATATCATGTCTTGAAAGTCTGTCATTCCACCTATAAAGAGTGTCATTCAACTTCTCTGAGGTGATATCAGTGATAGTATGTCTTGAAAGTTTGTCATTCCACCTATAAAGAGTGTCATTCCACTTCTCTGAGGTGATAACAGTGATATCATGTCTTGAAAGTCTGCCATTCCACCTATACATATTGTCATTCCTTTTCTGGGAGGTGATAACAGTGATATCATGTTTTGAAAGTCTGTCATTCCACCTATAAAGAGTGTCATTCCACTACTCTGAGGTGATAACAGTGATATCATGTCTTGAAAGTCTGTCATTCCACCTATAAAGAGTGTCATTCCACTACTCTGAGGTGATAACAGTGATATCATGTCTTGAAAGTCTGTCATTCCACCTATAAAGAGTGTCATTCCACTACTCTGAGGTGATAACAGTGATAACCTGTCTTGAAAGTCTGTCATTCCACCTATAAAGAGTGTCATTCCATTTCTGGGAGGTGATATCAGTGATAACCTGTCTTGAAAGTCTGTCATTCCACCTATAAAGAGCGTCATTCCATTTCTCTGAGGTGATATCAGTGATAACCTGTCATGAAAGTCTGTCATTCCACCTATACATATTGTCATTCCTTTTCTGGGAGGTGATAACAGTGATATCATGTCTTGAAAGTCTGTCATTCCACATAAACATATTGTCATTCCACTACTCTGAGGTGATAACAGTGATATCATGTCTTGAAAGTCTGTCATTCCACCTATAAAGAGTGTCATTCCATTTCTGGGAGGTGATAACAGTGATTTCATGTCTTGAAAGTCTGTCATTCCACCTATAAAGAGTGTCATTCCACTACTCTGAGGTGATAACAGTGATATCATGTCTTGAAAGTTTGTCATTCCACCTATAAAGAGTGTCATTCCACTACTCTGAGGTGATAACAGTGATAACCTGTCTTGAAAGTCTGTCATTCCACCTATAAAGAGTGTCATTCCATTTCTGGGAGGTGATAACAGTGATATCATGTCTTGAAAGTCAGTCATTCCACCTATAAAGAGTGTCATTCCACTTCTCTGAGGTGATAACAGTGATATCATGTCTTGAAAGTCTGTCATTCCACCTATACATATTGTCATTCCACTTCTCTGAGGTGATAACAGTGATATCATGTCTTGAAAGTCTGTCATTCCACCTATAAAGAGTGTCATTCATTTCTGGGAGGTGATATCAATGATAACCTGTCTTGAAAGTCTGTCATTCCACCTATAAAGAGTGTCATTCCCCTACTCTGAGGTGATAACAGTGATATCATGTCTTGAAAGTCTGTCATTCCACCTATAAAGAGTGTCATTCCATTTCTGGGAGGTGATAACAGTGATATCATGTCTTGAAAGTCAGTCATTCCACCTATAAAGAGTGTCATTTCTTTTCTGGGAGGTGATAACAGTGATATCATGTCTTGAAAGTCTGTCATTCCACCTTTTAAGAGTGTCATTCCACTTCTCTGAGGTGATAACAGTGATATCATGTCTTGAAAGTCTGCCATTCCACCTATACATATTGTCATTCCTTTTCTGGGAGGTGATAACAGTGATATCATGTCTTGAAAGTCTGTCATTCCACCTATAAAGAGTGTCATTCAACTTCTCTGAGGTGATATCAGTGATAGTATGTCTTGAAAGTTTGTCATTCCACCTATAAAGAGTGTCATTTCTCTTCTCTGAGGTGTTAACAGTAATATCATGTCTTGAAAGTCTGTCATTCCGCTTATAAATATTGTCATTCAACTTCTCTGAGGTGATATCAGTGATAGTATGTCTTGAAAGTCTGTCATTCCACCTTTAAAGAGTGTCATTCTATTTCTTGGAGGTGATATCAGTGATATCATGTCTTGAAAGTCTGTCATTCCACCTATAAAGAGCGTCATTCCATTTCTGGAAGTGATAACAGTGATAGCATGTCTTGAAAGTCTGTCATTCCACCTATACATATTGTCATTCCTTTTCTGGGAGTTGATAACAGTGATATCATGTCTTGAAAGTCTGTCATTCCACCTATAAAGAGTGTCATTCCACTCCTCTGAGGTAATATCAGTGATATCATGTCTTGAAAGTCTGTCATTCTACCTCTAAATATTATCATTCCTTTTCTGGGAGTTGATAACAGTGATATCATGTCTTGAAAGTCTGTCATTCCACCTATAAAGAGTGTCATTCCACTCCTCTGAGGTAATATCAGTGATATCATGTCTTGAAAGTTTGTCATTCTACCTCTAAATATTGTCATTCCATTTCTGGGAAGTTGATAACAGGGATTAAATGTCTTGAAAGTCTGTTCTTCCACCTCTAAAGAGAGTGATTCCATTTCTGGTAGGTGATCACAGTCGATAACCTGTCTTGAGAGTTTCTCATTTCAGGTATAAACAGTGTCATTCCATTTCAATGAAACTGAATGACAAGGGACAATTCATTGTACCAAAATTGAACCTGTCATTCGTCATTCCATTTCATGCGTCATTCGCTTTAGGGAGTTCCACTGCCTCATATGCTTCACTAGTATGCTCATTACATCGCATGCAATAAATGACAAAAATCACAAAACAATTGAACCAACGTTACTGTTGAAAATGGACGTCAAGAGACATAGCCCTATCTACCTTCAATATATTTTGCAGTACAATAATAACAAGTTACCAAAGAAGGGAAGGGCGTCATCTTTAAAGATAAGCCATTGTGAAAAGAAACAAATGGCAATCAACTAGAAAGTCTAGGGCAAAATAATAGAGGATAGATAAAACATACTACAGTGAATTTACTAAGCCGAATTTCCTTCGACAGACAAACCGGAAGTAAACAAACCACTCGCACTCCCTCATGCAGATCCGGAGGGTACATTCGCCCAAGCTCGGTATCTGTCTTCCGAGCGCTGTGCTAAAAATAGCACACGTGCAAGAGCTAAAATGTCTGAAAGTAAGCGGAGAGTGCCCGAAAACTCTTCCTCCATAGAAGTCATGAAGTTTCTCAGTACTCACGGCAGGCAGATCCTGACCCCTGGGCTGTCCCATTTCATTCGCCAGGACGATGGCGAGGTGACACGCAAGTCGCTTATGGTCGATGTCAGCCGTCTTCCCCGCCATGCTCAACATCTCGGCGATGTCCTCCCCTACCTAATAAATATTAGCCAATATACATTTTAGTCAAATAGACGTAAATGTGACAAAACTGAAGCAATGAAAATGTTTATCAATGTTGATTGCTATTCAAGATAACTGCAAAATGTTTTAAGTTTTACAAAACTTTACCCTCTAAAGTAAAACAAAATTTGGTTCACAAATAGGCCTAAAAATGATTAAAGGCGGAGTGCGTCAATTTATAAAAGTGAGATCACTTTTATTAACCTAAGCTCATTAGCGGCTGGGAATGAGAGCGTGTCGGCTCGCCGCAGGGTTGTCGGCTCTCAGCAGTGTTGTAAAATAAGACGCGGAGCGGAGCTTTGAGCTCTGGAACAACAGCATGTTAATCAATCTCGATTGATTGCATGCTAAATGGTTCACGGGTTCATTTATCACGACTGATTGAATCATCTCACTGACAGTGAGTTGTTTTTTTAAATAAAATACTTCAAGGTGTCAAAGGGTATAATTAAGAAACCGTTCGTGAGTGCGTTCAACCTCTTGAGAAAATGGGGAGAAAGGCGTTATCAGACTCTGCTAAGAAACTTAGTATTCGGGAAACAGCAAAGAAACGAGATGGCTCTCGAATCAATGTTCATAATCAATTTCCAAGATGGAAAGATCTAGCAGATCATCGTGGGGATTCTCACCCGTCCTTAGCGGAACATTTGTTGGATATCCACGGCCGATTTTGTCAGTGCAGGTAAGTTCTATTTCAAACTAATTACTGTCAGGTAAAGCTACGCAAGAAATAACGGACCATTTATACCAGTAAAACATTTCTCATGTTAAAAATCTGTTCATGTTAAATCATGTTAAATCAAAATGTAGGCTATTATTATCAACATTAATATATAACTTTTAAGTAGAAATGCTCAATGACATTGACTAAATACGCTAAATATACGCATAGTTTGACTACACCATACATTTCCTATCTTTCTATTTCCATCTATGAGGTATAATATATACCGCTACATGATTTTGTCATTTTTGCAGGGTGAAAACTTATCATCATTATCATGTTCATTGTTTCTTGTATTCCAGTCAAGCAACTCCACCGAATGACTCGATCCGACCTGTCCTATCCGAGCCAGATGAGACTTCTCACCACCCTCAACCGTTGCCGTGTCAACACGAGCAGAAAGGGACAACTTCAATGCTTTAGGTGGAAAAGCGAGCTATCCAAATTGAATATTTATTTTTCTCAGTAGTCTCGATTAAAACAAAAAGTTTGTTAACCAAAACATTTGAATTATTCCATAATCAACCTCTTTGTCATGTCTGATTGAATTATTTTATGTCGACAATATGAAATGTAAGTGGAACATTCCTCCTCTTACTTCTTACAATAGCTTTACTGGTTATCTGAAAACATAGATAACTAGTTCATTTTTAATAAAAAAAAAATAGATTCTTATGTTTTGCAGATGCCGGTACTACCACAAATGTTGCAGATTTGGAATCTAGTTACATTTCTTATGCCGACGAACTGACGGAACTCGATGTTCAACAGGATGTAAGGGGGTGATTGCAATTTTATGTCATCTGAATGAAATTATATATAACACAATTGTGTTAAGTGTATATGGATGTGTTTATTGTTTTTAATGTGTGTGTATCAACGTCACATATATTGGTAATCCCGACAATCCCATTTCCTGTATTATCTGGAAATTTAACCATTTACGATGATCAGTAAGACCTACATTCACCTTTTGTTTATTCCAGCTCGTCAACTGCTGTCATGTTCAGATCAGACTTTGTAAGTATATGAGTTGAAATTAACTGTGTATATCATTTGTCTCTTACATAATGATCAATTTCCTGTCCTGAGGACAGCTGTGCTTTATTGCTTTATGACTGACTGGTTGATTAATTAGATAACACTGCTGTTGATTAGAGCAGAGCTATTGGTGTGTTCATGCATGACATTTCAAATGACTATACATTGTTCTATATATATATTCATTCATATACTGTACATATAACATCAACCATGGGGTATATCGATTGCTTTTAGACAATTGCTGTAGCTATCTAATTACATAAATGTATATATTATATAATTGTATAAATGATGCATGTTGTTCTTGTGATCACAACATGATAGGGCCTGCGTTGTTTGTGAAGTGGACATGCAGAGCCGGACATAGCGTTGGAAAATGAGCAGCCCAGTCTAAATTCCAAAGACAATCTGCAAGTTGCAGCCGACATCATCCTTAGTGGAAACTCATATAAGCAGATTGCCCTGCTGTTTAGCTGCCTAAATCTTGAAGGAATATAACGTACGTCTACCTTATTGTCATATACATATATAAAATCCCCCTGTTTCAAAGTGTGTACATATTCCATTCCAATATGTATTATATAAGTCATTTCTGTCTAGAAAACACATACTATGAGGTGCAGCGCCTGTATGCAAAACCTGTCATAGAGAGATTTGGGAGTCCATGCAACGTGACATGTTCACCAAGATTTTGCGTCAGGGAGAAGTTGCGGTTGAGTTATCATCAACCAATCAGAGCGTACGACTCACAAAGGGGAATCCCCTGCCGATTAGCGAACCCTAAACCTTCCTCTACTCACAGTCTCAGCAGCGAAGCGAAGCGTGACTCGTTAGCAGACACGCTAATGAGCTTAGGTTATAAAAGTGATCTCAATGGACGTAGCCCCACTATAATTATTAATTTATCTTAATCAAACTTCAATCTCATCTTACCAGTCCCTTGAACCTATCATCAAGGTCGTCCTCCGAGAGTTTGGAAGTGTCTAAACCCTGGGCGAAGCGGGCGAGCTGTTTCACAGGGACTGGGCCCGTGGAGTCCCTGATCCTTTTTACCAGGTGGAGCCCAGCCCCTTTCCCCTCCAGGGAATGCCTCTTCTTCAGAATGGTAGTACCCACCATGTTAATCTGTAACATAGGGATTAGCCGTGGATCATAAACATGAGACTCCGGTTTATCTTAATGAGCGGTTTTAGGCGAGGGCGAGACAGCCTAAAGGCTCTCTGCACTGTTATCAAAACAACGCTGTGCGGAGCTTTGAACTCTGAGCGAACCAGATCTAGAAGCTGTAAACCGGTTTATGTAATCACGGCCGATTGAGTTAACTCATTGATTGATTTGTGTGTACAGCCAAATTCTTCAAGGCGGCAATGATTAAAAGGATTTGCTGCAGATTAAGTTATCATGATTTATTGAGTTGTCTCACTCTGACAGTGAGTTGTTTTTATTTCTAAATACTTTCAACTCAAGCCAATCTAGGTGACAAACAAAGTGTATATAACATGAAGTCATTTGTGACTTGTCAATCTCAAGACAATATGGGAAGAAAAGCACTGTCAGACTCTGCAAGAAAGCGAAGTGATCGGGAGAGGTACAGACGAAGAGATGCCACGAAAATAAACATAGGTGATCTGTTTCCAAGATGGAGCATTTTAGCCGATCGTCGAGGAGAAAATCCCAGGGCCTTAGCGGAACATTTGCTTGATATACACGACAAATTTTGTCAATACAGGTAGGTCCACGTCGCAAATTATTACTCTGTCTCATACAATAGACCCCCGACGTTTTAGGGAATCGAACCGTTCCTTTTATGACATTCCTGTAATTATGTGAAAATGAATAATAACGTTACTAAAAACTTAAATGTAGCTAAACGTTTACGCCACCTACAAGAAATGATTACATAAATTATGACCGTAACTGTACATGATTGACTGCAGGTTTTTGAAGGCATTCTGTCATACAATCCACAAGTAATATGTAACCTTATATCATACATAATTCCCCATGCGGAAGTTTTGGTCAACTGACTAACTGACTGACTTCTCAGTTATTTATGTGTGTATCTACATTTGAAATATGACTGCATATGACTGATATTGTATTGTGTTTCTTGTAGACAATCAACACCACCTGCACCTTTCCTGTCAGATGACGACTTCTCCTCGCCCTCAGGTGTTGTCGTGTCCACGCCAGTCAGCGGGACAAACTGCTTATCCACTGCTTCAGGTAATTACAAGTTGACAAATCTTGTTCCTATTTATTCACATTTTTTAGACTTGAAAGTAAGGTAAAAGACACTATATTTGTGAAAAACATATGATATCATATCCAAACCTAAAATAACTAATTAAATGTACTTGCAAATTCAACATGTGATATTGGAGGTTATTAGTTTTGATCTATATTATTATTTTAATTTTATGAATTATTTGTTGTTTTGGTTGACCGTTACGGTCAGTGTTATCCTCTTTTACTGGCTTTATATACCAATAATCAATCAATTCTAACCCATCTGGCCTCTAATTATTTGTGTTGTTTTAGTGAAGTGGATAATCTCAAGGGATAAACTCACAGATTTGACACTTGACGAGAAGTGTGGTTTGATAACTTCATAAGCAGTACATAGTACTTTTGTATTTCTCCATCATAAGCAGTGTCCAATAGTTATTCAGTTCAAAAAAATGTTTGTAGAACGCATTTGGATAAATAGAGTTGTTTACAATTGCAGTTATATATGTTTTCAGAAGCTGGTCTTATGTCAGCACCTTTGGAACCAAGTCGCCTTTCTTATGCTGATGAACTGATGGAACTCGATGTTCAACAGGACGACAGAGGGTAAGTGAATGGGTTTTCTACTGCTGTATCTGAATAATGGTATAACAATGTTACATAAAAATTATATACATGTACATAATGCCATTTTGGAATATAAATCGATAACTGACTGACTCGTGACCGTACCGATTTGCAGATCACATGCGATTAGCATTTCAATTAGCAATTCAGTAGTCCGTGTCCAGTGTATGAATGAAATGTTATAGCTGAGTGAATTCAAGCATCGATCTGATCATTGACAAGTACATGTTCATAATTATCTTGTTTATTCCAGCTCGTCAACTGCAATGATGGACGAAGGAGGAGGTTACAGCGGTTGTTTGGACCAGACCTTGTAAGTACCGTGTAATATCTGTTGAGGTGTAATTAGTCATGTACATGATCTGTCTATTACATAAGTTTATTATCGTTTCCGTTCTGAGTGTGATGTATTGCTTTGTGGCAGGCTGGTAGATTGCAAAACATAACACAGTTCACTAAAGGTACTTGTCTATTCATGCATGAAAGGAAGGTTGAGTAAGATATCTGAAATAACATTTACTGTGTGTGTATTGAAGAACTCTATCATATATTTATTGGTTGATACTTACGAAATAAGTAAACATTTATTTGTTCTGCTGATGATAATTTTATGTTTTGATGATAATTTTATGAAACTATTTATATGTACAGGTATGACTAAACTTCTCCTATTCTTCTCCTTAGGGCAACTATTGGTGAGGATGTCAACATCAGTGCTACGGAAGATGACCTGCTCCTGCTGTCTACCCCCCAGAATGACCTTCTACAGGAGACAGAGATAGAGGATTCTTCCGAGCCCATTCTTGAACTGGTTAGATCTGAGAAGTGCATAGCATATGTGGACTGTGTCATCGACTTGGTGAAGCATAATGCTGGGACAATAATACTAATATAGTACATACCATTCCAATTTCTATTTATCGGCACATGCTTCCGGTCGAGATAACATTAACCAATCAGAGCGCACGACTTACGAAGGGGAAACCCCTAACGAGAAGCGAGTCCTCAATCCCCCTCTACTCGCGGTCTGTGCAGTGATCCGTAGCTTAGCTCGTCAGCGCACGGACTACTCATACCAGATTAGGCTCATGCACGGGCCGGTGAAACTGAAAGTGTAGAGATTGCTAACTTGATAGTCTCGGATTGCGCGTCGTACTGTGTGCACACAGATAACCACGAATGTAGAACATTGTTCATGAGACCACAACAACGTTACTGTCGTCTTCAGGTTTTCGCTTTAACTCTCTGACTGCTAAAACTGCTATTCCGCCCTGTCACATGAGACATATTAGTACAATTTATTTGCAATTTTGTTGTTGTCTACTCTACAAAATTGTAAAATATATATATGCATTGTACATGGGCCGATGGCCTACAAACCGAAATAAAAGAATTGAATGTTAGTCGCATTATTTTCCTTTGATGGATATAGAAATGTCCATATGTCCGTCCGTCCGTGCGTCCGTCCGGGTTTCGTTTCCAGAACGGAACTAAAAAACTATAAGGTCTAGCTCAATGAAACTTGTAATGTGCTACAGTCATCATGTGTAGATGTGGCGTTTGGGGTTTTCGACTTCTTATTTTTATTATTAGTCGTTTCCATGGAAACAAAACTCCTAGGTGAAGGTCGGCAACTGAGCAAGGTGTGTGAATTTTCTCGGAGCCGAAAATCGAATGTTCTTATGAAATCTGAAGTAGTGAGACACCCGACGAGTGCATAAAGTGTACATCTAAGTGTACCGACTCCTGTGAGTAACTCTTAAGTGAACTTTTGCACTTCATATCTGTGAAATTCGAGGGGATGGATCTGTCATCGTCACAAACATATGTCAACACGGTAATGGCGTCGCCAGTCGCTGTGGTCAACCGAAAATCTTCTCTTACGGACTGCCCACTGGAGGAAAGCAGGAAAAGATCTCTCACCGAAGACGACGCCATAGAGGATCGCAACAGCAAGAAGCAAAAACCTGAACATTTGCTATATCAGGAAAATTCATTAACCAGTGGTAATGGAGGTGGGTCCAAAACTATTGACGATGTATTTCATGCTGTCACTAAATTAACTGCTCATTTTGATGAAAGAATGTCAGCTATGGAAGAAAGAATAATCGGCAATGTGAAATGTATGATCAAGTCTGAAATTAATGATGTTAGAAATGAAATGACTGACAAAATCGTACATGTAGGCGAGCAGCTGACCCAGTTGCGAAATGAACATGAAATGCTACGTGACAGAGTGGATCAGCAAACTGAGGCATGCAATACACGTGCTAGTGCAGACACCACGGACAATTCTCGCTCGATACATTTCAACATAGTGATTCGCAACCTACCTCAATCTACAAATGAAAATGTGTGCAGTAAGGTGAACGGTCTTATTAAAGATGGTCTCAAACTGAACGAGATTAAAGTTGATAGTGCCGAGAGAAAGGACTCTTATGGTTCGAGACATCCGGGGGTAATTGTTGCAAAATGTCGAAGTCTTGCTGATAAACGCACTATTTTAGACAGCAAAAAGAAATTAAAAGCATCTAGAAACTTTGACAATGTGTACATAAACAGCGACAAGCCGCTACAGCAGAGAATTCTAGAATCGAACATGAAGATGCTGGCAGACTCGGTGGGTGGACTGCGGCTCTCTGGGGGTAGGATCCAGCGTGTGGATCAAGACAGACCCCACCACCGAGACCGGGGACTGGAGCGGCGGGGTCAGCGCGAAGACAGAGGACAGCAGCACGGGGCGTCACACAGAATGGACAGGAACGGCGGACCACGTGGTGATGTTGATAAACAGAGATCACGTGACTCCAGAGGACCAATCAACGATGGCAGCTCTGTGGGACACCTAGGATCACGTGACAGGGTCTACAATACACGTCGGTTTGTTGACCGACAGCAAGCACATGACTCGGAGACATCGTCAAATGAAGACAGACGAAATCCGGAGGTCAGAGGTCAGAACAACAGTTGGAGATCACACGGTCGCCATTATTCTCGCTAGGCCAGATGTGGGTTTTGGAACATTGCAGGCTGGTCTACACGTACATTTTCTGATAATCATATTTTAAGACAATCCTGTATTAAATATTTTGATCTAGATATTTTAGGTATTGCTGAAACTCATTTGATCGGAGAGAATAAACTGAATGTAGATGGATATGAGTGGTTTGGTAAAAACAGAACAAGTTTACATCGTAAAGCAAGACGTGGTTCAGGAGGCGTTGGCTTTCTGATAAAGACTGACATTCTTGATACGTTTGAGGTGCAAATCCCAGAAAATGATTCTGACGGTATATTCTGGTTACAACTTGTTGATAAAGTAACCAAGCATGTATGTACGTTATGTGTGTGTTATCTCCCACCAGAAAACTCGTCCCGGCAAGTGGACGCTGCTGACTTTTTTAATGAACTTTTAGGACAGATTTATAGTTACCAAAATGAAAACATCGTTTATATATGTGGTGACTTCAACAGTCGGTGTGGAGATATGATGGACTATATTGAAGGGGTAGATGTCCTATCCAACCGTGAGGTCGTTGATGGTTTTGTAAATAACAATGGTCGATGTTTTATTGATTTTCTTATTAATGCAAATATGTGTATTGTTAATGGCCGAGGTATTTCTACTTACAACGATGTTACTTGTGTTTCATCCAAGGGCACGTCAGTAGTGGACTACTGTATAACTTGTTATGAGAACGTGGGTTATGTCAGTGACTTTCAGGTAAGGAGACCCAACTCAGTGATTGAAGAGGCTGGTCTCGTGGGCGTGGTCGACGCAGAGGCAGCAGCCAAGTTAGATCACTCTCTTCTGACCTGGGCGATACCTCTATGTGTAAGGAATACAGACAGTGATACCCCTACGAACTCGCATGAACAGGTCCCTAAAATAAAATGTGACGTGTCAGAAGCCAATAGCGATTTCCTTTCAGCAGTAAACTGTACTAGTCAAGTTGACAATATCATATCACATATGGAACAGTCCGAGAGAAACCAGAGTGACATAGATACGGCTTTTAATAAATTTACAGAAACTATAACACAAGAAATGTATAAACACTTTCCAACTAAAAGTATCTATCTGACTTCACATCAAGGGAAGCGAAAGAAGAAGACGAAAAAGCCATGGTGGAATCGACATCTGACACAAAAGTGGAATGAGATGTGTGAGGCCGAGAAAGCATACTGTAAGTGTAGGGGACGTCACAAGCGTAAACTACGACAGGTATATATACAGAAGAGGGCTCAGTTTGACAAGTGTGTTAAGAATTCGAAGCGTCAACATGTCCGAGATACACTTAATGAACTTGAACACTTATGTGATGGTGGAAAGAGCGACTTTTGGAAAAAGCTCGGCAACGTAGGAATAGGAAACGAAAGAAAGAAGTGTATTCCAATGGAGGTTATTCTAGAAGACGGCTCAGTAACCAGTCACGAACCGACAGTTCTTGAGACTTGGAGGAAGGCCTACTCGACCCTACTCAACTGCAATGTGGATGAGGACACTGATGCAGCTAGGCATGACGTTACGGCTGATGATGACGTTGATGGTGACGTGGGTACAGTGTGGTTTAACTCGAGCATCTCTCTACAGGAAGTTCATACCGCTCTGGTTCAAGCCAAGACGGGCAAGGCGACTGGCATAGATGGTATCCCTGTAGAAATATTAAAGAATCCAACGGCACTGCATTTCCTACATATACTCTTCAACGTCTGCTTCGCAAAGGGAAAGATTCCTCTAGCCTGGAGCAAAGGCATTATAAACCCAGTACCGAAATCCTCGACACAAGATACACGGGATCCTCTAGCGTACAGAGGAATCACTTTAACTAGTTCCACGTACAAGCTATACTGCCACATTCTTAATGCGCGACTTATCAACCATGTTGACCTCCATGAAATTCTAGAGGACGAGCAAAATGGATTTAGGAAGAAGAGATCAACTATAGAGCACATCTATACGCTTACGTCAATTGTGGAAACAAGGAAGAGACAAAAGAAAGAGACTTTCGCAGCTTTTATAGATTTTCAAAAAGCATATGACTGCATCAACAGGAATCTAATGTGGACCAAACTTCGTGAGCTGGGAATCTCGGGTTGTATGTACAGAGCCATCATTTCCTTGTACGAGACTGTCACAAGTTGTGTGAGATTGAACGGGGTCAGCACTGAGTGGTTTGATGTCAAATGTGGATTACGACAGGGCTGCCTTTTATCTCCACTTATGTTCAACCTTTTTATTAACGATCTTATTAGCTGTATCAAAGAACTTTCCATTGGTATAAATATGAATGAAAATGTTGTAAGTATTTTAGCCTACGCCGACGACATTGTCTTACTCGCTGAGACTGAAGAGGATTTAAATCTGCTTCTGGACTGCCTCAACAACTGGTGCACAAGAAACAAGATGACGGTCAACCCATCTAAATCCAAGATTATACACTTTCGGAATCCGTCAGTCAACAGATCAACAGGAGTGTTTTCATGTGGAGACATTACACTTGACGTTGTTGAGCACTACACCTACCTGGGCCTCCTGTTTACTGAGTCTCTGGACTATAAACGCATGGGACAAGTTGCCGCCAATTCAGCAAGTCGAGCTCTTGGGCTACTTATTGCCAAGTACAAGATACTAGGCGGAATGCGGTACCAGACTTTTAGCAAGCTTTATGACACTATGGTCTGGTCTGTTATCCAGTACGGTTCTGCTATATGGGGGCAATACTGTGTCAGTTCAGTTAATGCTGTACAGAACAGAGCGATGAGGTTTTACCTTGGCCTATACAAGTTTGCACCTAACTCAGCCGTAGTGGGAGAGATGGGATGGAGTCCCCCGATTGTGCGACAGTGGGGAAGTGTCGCCAAGTTCTACAAACGGCTATGTGACACTCCAGCAAACAGACTTCTATTCAAGACATTTCTATGGGCAAATACTCAAGCTGAACTCAGAAAACACAACTGGAACTGGAGGACTCAAGAAAAACTCAGGAAGACAAATCTACATCATTTTATACCCATCGATAATACCTTCAACATTAACTTTATTGTATCTGAGATGTGCTCCAAAGTTGGGACGACTTTTGTTCAAGATTGGAAAGACGATCTAAATAGGGAAAAGAGCATCAAAGGAAGTGGAGGGAATAAGTTGAGACTTTACAGAGGTTTTAAATCAAGTATATGCCCAGAAAGATATGTAACCAGTCATATGTCAAGAACTAACCGTCGCGCCCTTGCGAGATTTAGATGCGGAGTCGCCCCTCTCCATATAGAGACTGGGAGATACAGTAACAAGCCTGTCGACCAGAGAGTCTGTTTTAATTGCCCTGATACTATGGAGGATGAGACGCACGTTCTTTTACATTGTCCCGTATACAAGGAAATCACATCGGCGCTTTTAGAAAGTTGCAGAGCAAACTGTGATAATTTTACCGACCTGAATGATTTACAGAAAATATGTTTTATCTTATCCAGCCCTACTGTGATGTCTTTGTGTGCCAAAACCTGCAGTCTTTTATTACAAAAACGTAAACGTGTTTTATATGATTCTTAGGATTTTACGGGTTTTATTTCTTATGTGTATATATATATATATATATATATATATATATATATGTGTGTGTGTGTGTGTATATTACTATGGATTTTAGCTCATTGCATTTTTATTTTTTTTATACATCTCCTTAAAGAAAAGTATATTCTAATGTTTTATAGTCTCTCGTAACCCTGTATGGGTGGCTCACGCCTTTTATGTATTTTCTGATATTGTAATGTATGTATAAATTTGTGAGGTGAGACTTTAATAAACACATTTCTTCTTCTTCTTCTTCTTCTTACCAGATTAGGCTCATGCACGGGCCGGTGAAACTGAAAGTGTAGAGATTGCTAACTGGATAGTCTCGGATTGCGCGTCGTACTGTGTGCACACAGATAACCACGAATGTAGAACATTGTTCATGAGACCACAACAACGTTACTGTCGTCTTCAGGTTTTCGCTTTAACTCTCTGACTGCTAAAACTGCTATTCCGCCCTGTCACATGAGACATATTAGTACAATTTATTTGCAATTTTGTTGTTGTCTACTCTACAAAATTGTAAAATATATATATGCATTGTACATGGGCCGATGGCCTACAAACCGAAATAAAAGAATTGAATGTTAGTCGCATTATTTTCCTTTGATGGATATAGAAATGTCCATATGTCCGTCCGTCCGTGCGTCCGTCCGGGTTTCGTTTCCAGAACGGAACTAAAAAACTATAAGGTCTAGCTCAATGAAACTTGTAATGTGCTACAGTCATCATGTGTAGATGTGGCGTTTGGGGTTTTCGACTTCTTATTTTTATTATTAGTCGTTTCCATGGAAACAAAACTTTTCATAGTGTTTCCTGAACAGCGAAGTTGGTTAAAAGAGGGTCTGATTTAAGCAGCAGTATCAAGTTTAGCTATATTAACACATAATGAGGACAAACTGCCAATTTGATCCATTGAAGAGTTCCGCCAACACAGCCACCACCAGGTACCCACTTATACTGCTGAGTGGACACAGATACATTTAGAATATACACTTGAGGATATATCAACATTCCTCTTCCTCCCACCTCCTTCTTTATGTAGGCAATGAATCACAAGCCGATGCTTCACTGCAATACAGAGTCACAGTTGTATATGGGACTGTCCCCTTGTTTGTTGAGTGTAAATCTATCTGAACTACCGGTTATTTGGATCCTCTCAATCAACTAGAAACTCTATAGAGTCGATGAGTATTTTTCATAATATTGTGGGCAGTTTTCATCCGTGCTGAAAGACCACCTGTGGTGATTGAGTTCAGATAATATAACTTGACATACATATTAATATGCCAAGTATATGAATTGACCAAATAACTTCTTCCTAATGAAACTCCAGCAATAGCTTATAACATGTG
This sequence comes from Gibbula magus, assembly GCA_936450465.1. NCBI lineage: Eukaryota > Metazoa > Mollusca > Gastropoda > Trochida > Trochidae > Gibbula > Gibbula magus. The sequence continues at coordinate 53,843,799 of OW388298.1, forward strand.
CAGAATCCGAAATTGTTCATCCCATATGTACAGTTTCAACAAATTATGTGCGTCATTGTCCGGTTTTCGATCATAACTTATTTATAACGATTTTTTTCACCAATATAGTATCACTATACTGGAGGAACTAGCATTAAATTGACAATGTTCGTCAACAATCAATATTCCTAACATACTCAGTGTTTTTTTAGTTTCCTAAAACATTGATGTTTAACTAGATCTATCATAGGTGTAGCGAATGTAAACTTATTGTTAGTACCAGTAACTGGGATCGGCTGAATGGTTTTAAAGCTGATAGGACATTCATTGATGATCAACGTGGCCTGAGTAGGAGTTATGTTTCTATTGTTGGCGTAACCAAATAAGGAGGTAAATTATGATTTAAACAATGATCTTGAAGCGAGTGTCAGTGTCGCACATGCTTGACGAAACAGTCCAACTTCGTCTTAATTGCCTGAAATTGTATTTTATACTTCTGGCATTGAAAGAGCGATATTTGTTCATATAAGTTATAATACTAACTCCTGCCCATATACTCCATTCAAATGGCATGAGACTTAACGAGCGCTTTCCAGCGGAGCTAATTTCGCACTCTGTTAAAATATCAGAAGAATGACAAATATTCGCGCATTTTTAAATAATTTGCATACATTAATAATAATCATCAAACATAAATTGAACGTATAATAACATGATAGACTTTGGAGAACATAATGTAGTGTTGTTATAGATTGTCAACAAATTTATGATACATATATGCAATGAACAATATACACAGAAAAGGTGAAATAATGCAATAATGTACTGAAAATGAAGCCTCGGTGTCATAACGGACGGCATACACGGGCGTGTATAAAAGGTAAGCGCTGAATGGATCTATAGAAAAGCCATATATTTTTCTGTGATTGGTATTTATATTTAACGCGCGTCGAGCCTTAAGCCACCTAGGAATCCAGGGGTTAGTTTCAAAGTGAAGCGAGCGAAACAAAGTACCCCTGGTTTCGAGGATGTGCAGTTATTGGACACCTGCAAAATTATGTTTGGTCAATTGACTCATCAGTGTCCTGTTTTCGATCATGAATCGCTACTTTCACATTTATATTATAACAAAACGTATTTAAATTTTCAGCAACACAGTATTTCTCAGTATATCGTTTGACAAAAGGTGACTCCAACAACGTACTCTTCTTCTCAATAATTATCATTAGCATATACCTATCAATAATATGGACCATTTTGCACATACGGTACTGGTTACAGACTACCGCCCGTATTGCCCACCCGGGCTGCAAATCCATATCAGCCATATCAGCCCTAGGGCCAAAAATCCATATCAGCCGTATTGCCCGGGTAGTTAGCAGGTTTTGCAATCAATTCACGCAAGCGCGCAAAACGTCAATAGACAGAGCCCAGTTTATATTTTAGAGTTACGTCCCTTGTCACCCTTGTCAATGTTGACATTGGCATAATGAGTATGGGAGACGATGTTTTGGCATCTCTTGCCGACAGAATTATTGAACTTGAGTCTGGAAGGAATTTTTAAAAATGAAGACACCATTACGTTAATTCCAGGGTTAGCGAAGGTACATACATAGCTCGGTAAGATCGGTACTCCGATGAAACTGATACACCCTTGCCGAATCGTTGTTTCGATGTCAGGTTTCAACAATTATTTTGATTTAAACTGAAGCATATTTTTCATAAAGTTATCGCCGAAACATACCGAAAATGACAATTTTCCTTTCGCCGGAATATCAACCCTCGACTGCCATATCACGTCACAATAGCCAGCAGTTGTGACGTCACAATGGTCATACGCCATCACAATGGTACATCAATCGTGGAAGTCTCTGCATCAGCACACTGTCGGCCACTTGGTTACAAGTTCTTGGTATCAGCTAAATGGTTCAGCTACTTGGACATTGAGTGTTGACCTTAAGAGTTGTTTCCCGTTTGCAAAATAAAGATATTGTTCCATAATAACAGTTTTACTGCTTCTGTTTGACATGTATTATCAACCAGATTTGTTCACAACTTCAAATGCGAGTCATAACACGAACCAGATGGATCTATAGCTTACTCTGGTATTGCTGCATTTCTTGACATTTCTGAGCACACTATGAAGTTCAGGAGCAGCGCGTCACTACACTAGCACAGAAAATATAAGGAAATGCAGCAAGCCTTACATAAGCTATTGGTCGAAAATGGTGCGAGGTTTGAGGGAGTGGACATAGTTTATGTGTCATGTTAAACAATGTACTTGTTTACGTAAGTGTTATTGAGCTTATGTTGTTATCAAACAGCCGGGTGAACTAAGTGCAATGTAGGTGAAGTGCCTTGCCCAGGGACACAATACAATATGAGGTCAAGGTCACACATGTCGGGTTTTTCCATTGGGATTCGGAATCGTCCATTTGTTTTGGGGAGACAAGAATGTGAACAAGAGTGCTCCATATACCCCTCCAACTCAAAATGCAAAATTTTCACCAGAGGGATAAGTATATGTTTAGCAACAAAAATCAGCTAGGACGTAGGCTGGCGCAAGTTATGCCTCTTGCGGATGAAAGTTGGAGATACACCAGGCTGTACAAGGATACAATGTCTTCCAGGTATTAGTAATCATGCATACTCACATATTTGGAATATACCAAACAGTACCAGGATGACAATAAGCCGTGTTAAGCACTTGGTTGTCTTGAAAAATACATCTATGATATTGGCGCCAGTGTTGTCGACATTGCATCTAGGTATTTGCATGTAAGCTTTGTAAGTAATGGCTATGCTTGATTCGTTTTGGCGGCGTATACACCGGTCACATGTCCGGCGTACGCCGTTCCTCTACTAGGCTCAGTTGAAACAAGTGTATCGGCGTACAGACAGGAAGACGTCATCATCCCTCAAACTAGCTTAAAAAAACATATCATTTATATTATATAACTATTTTTTAAAAATTATTTCAAAACATTGATTAATATTTTATTAACGTGTAATGCAATGTTTTAAATAAGCAGTGACATTTAAAAATAAATCAGTCAAATATTTAATTGTACAACGCAACTTCATAAACAAAAGGGTTATTGAATGTCGCAAGGGTAACATTTGTCCGCCATTACACGCCGCCTTCGCCGGTCATTTCCAACCGGCGCATTCGGAGTACGCCTAAGGCGTACGCCGGGTTCCAATCAAGTGATTTGCCGGTTGCGCCGCTTCCGGCGGCGTACGCCGGGTAGTGCGCCGGGTCCCGAATCAAGCATAGCCAATGATTTCACCACCTAAATTGTATCTATCACAGTATAATGTTCGAGCTACATATACGAATTATCAATTACAGTTCTCAGTATATTTGTAACTTATTAAATGTGTTATTTAACAGTCTCTGAAAGATAATCTGTTTCATGTGTGAACTCAGAAATACTATGAACGATCCAAGAAATGTGACTGTGAAATTTTTGGTAAGAGTTTGGCACTGCAATCAAAGGGAGATAACTTTCATGAGGTGTTGGAGAGTGTTCATCATACTCGGCAAACCTGCAATCATATCAGCTTGATATAAATTTGGATAGGTTTCAGTTGATTTATCTGTGTTTTGTTGTGTGTTTCAGCATCTATCCGGAGGGGACGGGGAGGAATGGAGGAGGTTAAGGCTGTCATGAGGAGATGGGGTCGTTTTGGACGGGGTTGTTTTGGGATTTGGGTTTGTGGAGAGGTGATATTTTCAAGATGAGATTTTTCCCGTCATAATGATTGGTTTTAATTTAAAACGTTACATTTATCGAATACTTATTTACAAAATGCATGACTATGTTAAAGAGTTCACTTGACTTGTTTACCTTGTTATTTAATTATTTGTATGTAAGTGGTCATTTATGGAGTTGTCTACACCTATTTAGCTTAATTTACTTTCATCTCATAATACATACGTCAGTCTTCACCAGTTGGGAACATATATAAATGTCGTAGCCCTGTGTGCCCCAGTTTAATTTTGATATATCATGAATATTTTTCGAATAGTAAATCATTAATAGAACTAGACCAGCGTAGAAACAGCAGTGTACTTATTGGATACTAACACTGTGAGAGTGTTTGTGAAAAAACAACCTTAACCTTCATTTCTATAAATTTATTTCAAAGTTAGTAGTCTTTATTGGAGAGGTCTACACTTATTGAGCTTTACCTTCATCTCACAATACATACACCAGGCATCACGATTTGGGAATATATATAAATGGTGTCTACACAGGAAGCTTGCCTCTATCCGTTCCTGTCTGCCCAGTTTTATTCTGATTTATCATGAATATTTCCTGAATAGTAAATAATTAGTTGGAGAAGACCAGCGTTCAAACAGAAATGCGTTTATTGTATACGGCAATGGTGAGAGTTCATGTGAACAAAATGAAAAGCAACCTTAAACTTTCATTTTAAAAACTTATGACAGATTTCTGTATAACAGAACATCTCAAGATGCAAATACATAAAGTCGAGACACACTGCTAGAAGGTGGAGTTCTGAATTTTATGATGCCAGGGGTTGATAGAATGGCATGAAACAATATTATTTCCAACTGCAAAAGAAAGCAATGATAATACGAGCTAATCATATAGTAGGCCTATATACAAGTGCATTGCATTTCTAATCGATGGCCGACATATTGTTAATGCGTACAGAACATTCCCGAGGAAAATATAACTGTTCACCTGTCAGACGCTCAAGGGTCACATTCTGACTATCATTGTATCATACCAGGTAGCAGATTTACTATTGGATGGATAGAAACATTCTTGAAACGAAGTAACTTACCCAGGGTGAAAATACGAGTTTCTCAAACTATGTCTCTGTGTAGGAAGGGATCTCAGCCCATAAAATGTTGAGATTACCCAGCAATGAAACGGGTCACCAATCCAGGGAGCCGCGCCCATTGTTGTTGCTTTACTCATAGTAGTCCACCGAGTATTGACAGTGCCATGTGACAATACAAACAGAACAAACAAACTCAACAACATCATGATATGTTATTGACAGTGCCATGTGACAATACAAACAGAACAAACAAACTCAACAACATCATGATATGTTATTGACAGTGCCATGTGACAGTACAAACAGAGCAAACTAACTCAACAACATCATGATATGTTATTGACAGTGCCATGTGACAATACAAACAGAACAAACAAACTCAACAACATCATGATATGTTATTGACAGTGCCATGTGACAATACAAACAGAACAAACAAACTCAACAACATCATGATATGTTATTGACAGTGCCATGTGACAATACAAACAGAACAAACAAACTCAACAACATCATGATATGTTATTGACAGTGCCATGTGACAATACAAACAGAACAAACACACTCAACAACATCATTATATGTTATTGACAGTGCCATGTGACAATACAAACAGAACAAACAAACTCAACAACATCATGATATGTCATTTTTATCATATACCTATCAATAATATGGGATGTTTTGCATAAGTGATAGAGGTAAGGATAAGCAACAGGGGGAGGTTCAACATCATCACTGGGAGAACGAACAGGAGCAAAGTCAGAGACATGTATACCAATACAAACAGCAGCAACAATATGGCCAACAATATAATTGTCATAAGCAGGATCAAATTCAGGAACAACCAAAGCAAAACAACCATCAGGGAAGTGGAACATGGCAGCAACATCAGTCATCTAATCCTGAACCAGAAATGGAAAGACAGATCAAAATAAGGAACAACCAAAGCAAAACAACCATCAGGGAAGTGGAACATGGCAGCAACATCAGTCATCTAATCTTGAACCAGAAATGGAAAGACATGATAAAAATAAGGAACAACCAAAGCAAAACAACCATCAGGGAAGTGGACCATGGCAGCAACATCAGTCATTTAATCTTGAACCAGAAATGGAAAGACAGGATCAAAATCAAGAACATCAACAAGAATACATGCAACAGGAACAGAAGGATGAAAATAGAAAACAGCAACAAAACCAGGAAGGTAACCAGAAACGACTCCATCAACAACAATCAAATGCAGAAAGACGACCCCAGGATGCACAACAGTGGCAGCATTCCGGAGACCATCAGGAACAACGTCATGACTTGCCGAACGAAAGTCAACAGTTTTCTTTGGATTTTTGGGTAATCTTTCGATGATAATTATTTTAGATAATGTTAATCTATTTATATCTAATTTATTGTGCCTATCTTTACAGCTGTATACTCGAAAGAAGTCCAAAAAGCGTGTAAATGAAGTATTTTGGAAATATCCTCTGACAATATCCTGCTTTTAGTGTAGTATCTGATTGAAGATATTTCAAATTGTTTTATTCATTACTATTGTCATTTCAGGTAGGTACCGTTAATTCTGGACTATGAATCCGTATGGAAACTTCATACTGAAAGTAGGGCAGTGATGGCCTATCTCGAAGGAATCAAATAACTGGACATTATGTTTCTGATGAGGTAATGGGCATCACATGAGGTAGCTTATGTGTAAAGGCAGTTGTTAAATCAATAACGATTTGAGAATTAGTATTGTTGATATTTCTTTGAATGTGTATTTTTTGCAATTATCTATTACAATAATGACTAATACACTGTTGTCCTTAGAGCTAAGATCCGTCGGATATAAAAACACACTGTGTGATACTTAGGAATCAGTTCATATTGATATTAATTTCCTGGACATTGTATATGCATAAATAAAGAATCGTTGATATTGATTAATTGAGAAAAATACAATAAATGATTTTTTTTTCATTTGAAAAATTACAGGTCATCAATGCTTATTGCAAACACAGGAGCAAGGACAGACCTGATGTGTTCATCATGGATTGTCTAGTCGCATCATCTCTCGTTACCCGTCCATCAGAAGCCCCTATGTTCAGACATGTGAGTATAACCTACAGCTTTGTCTTGACAACCTATTGGCAAAAACATTTAAAAATACTTTTGTGATATATAATAAGAATCAGTAAACTATTTCATTTATACCTGATACAACATAAACTCCATGTATGATCTCCCTTACTATACTAATACAATGCAGCAACAAATAATCGTGGATTGAGAAAGCAATAATCGATTTATTGCATTTGAAAAATCACTGTATAGGCTACCGATGTGATGTTCCACAACCAAATGTATCAAACGGTTTCACATGTTCATCTCATTGAATTACAGACACGGGTTTTGATGGAAAAGTCAATATTACTTGCACCTGTCATCTTAGATGAACACTGGCAATTATTTGTCCTCTTCCCAAAGGAGTATGTAATGATATACATCAATCCAATGGGTGAACATAATGGTCAAGCCCGAATCAAGGCCTTCACTCATGGATGGAAGAAGATGTGCTGCAGGAATTGGTGAAAAAGCTTCCATGATGAAAAGATGGGATGTTCGTATGAGGCCTCATCAAATTCAAAATGATGGAACCAGTTGTGGCATTTATGTCTTGAAAGTAATTATTTCAATCTTTTAATATTTGCAACCAAATATGTCCAAAACGATGAAAGTTCATGCTTACTAATATCGTTACCATACAACATAGATGTCAATGTAAATGTGGTGTAAAAACTCAGTAAGCAGCCAAAATGATTTATCATCACTTAAATATAGTTTTATACAAAGTTATGTACAATGTGTTTCAGTTTGTTGATTTCATTTTGGAGGGGAAAGCTCTAAACACGTCCATTGATGTCAGCAATGCAAGAAAGGATATTGCACATTACCTGCTGCAAAGCACAAGTGAGAATACTAGCATAACATTCCAGTATTTAAGATAACATTAAAAAAAAAAATCATATTATTTTGACATAGGATGGTGTTGTGTAAAGGTACTCACCTATGCGATACATGGCTATTTAGATCAGTAAAATATTACATATATTCAAAATCTATATCACAATTGAAGATTGGGGTTCTATTAATTAAAACTAATATAAAAGCTGAAAAAGTTGGAATGCCCTTTAAGAGCAATTTAAAACCTTTTCCTTTTTAAAAACAAAATGTTAAAACTTTGCAAAGGTTCAATGATGTATCAAGTCATTACACTGCTTATTTTATGTTTATAACTAGGATTGATTTTTCACACATGAACTAAACGTATACTACACTCTCTCTATTAAATAGCTTACAGTTTGTCCTCAAGTGTGTTTTATGTTGATTGATCTTATGTTATAGACGTGAATGAGCTTGGAGATTTGTGCAGAGGATGTTCTTCATTCAACGACAAAAGTAGAACTGAGAATCACACATACACCCCTCAGTCTTGGGTAAAATGAAGATAACTGTTAGAAGTCAGAGTAACTTCAACAACAATGTTGGTAAATTTGATTTATTACTCAACCGTGGTGAGATCACTCATTAGATAACAATGAGTTGGTTACACACACGTGTGATACCGCCCCAGCAAACACAAAACGTTTTAAAAACGTTTCCTGAAAGTTTCCAAGCAAAACGTTTCCACAAAACGTTTATGAAACGTTTATAAAACATTTCTGAAAACGTTTTTCCACAACGTTTTTAAAACGTACAAAAAAAGTTTTTAAAACGATGCTATGAAACTTTACAGAAACGTTTCATTACCAATGTTTTAAAAACGTTTATGAAACGTTTTCCATGTTAATATTGGAAACTGTGAATGGGACATTTTCCCTTTCTTGTATTCATGTTATGTTGATTTTAAACAGGATGTGCTTAATTCGGCGATGTTAATTGTTATAACATTCAAGTAATATCAGTAGAAAGTGGACAACAATCCTTGCTACGCCATCCTTTATCTGTAAAGTTGACTGACATCTCAGCGAGTGATGCGTCGTACGTCACAAGGTATTATGACGTCATAACGTTACGTCACAAAGTCTTGATTCGCTGCGGATGTAACGGGAAGGCGAAGTGTCATGCAGCTGATCACAAGGTACGTGTATGACCTGTATGTTCATTATAAACACGTTAATAAGATCGCCAATCATGTTTATTCAGTTATACATGTTGTGTTTATATACGTTCATGAGTGCATTGTTTTGATAAATAGCTTGTAACAAGGAAAAAAGGGCATGTACCGCAATTTGTAGGAACGCTACTCCGTTTGATTTGGAAATGTACTGTTGAGTAGGGCTTTATTTATAATGTTGACGCTCTCTTTGTTGTTATTTAGATTCCTACCATGTCCTGCAGATAATGTCAGCTGCTAAAACAGCCCCATCAGTTTTCTGAGGGTCGTAGATGGATCGAATTATCCAGCCATCAGTAAGTTTTTAGATTACCGTAGACTCTATAAAAGTGTAAACTTTCATGCCAATGCCTATGTTCAATATGTTGTGCACATGTGTCGTGCCACTGCACAGGGGCTTGTATTGTCGAAATTAGCGATTAGAACGAATATGAAGTCGACGATCCAGCCCCATATACTATATAGTCGACTTCATATTCGTTCTAATTGCTAATTTCAACAATACAAGCCCCTGTGTGCCACTGTATATTCGTACGGTGACGTTATTTCTACAGACTTGCATGTTAATTTAGTCTGGGATAAATAATTTGTAAGGCATTTCCACAATGGATCTATATTTACTTATAAAATCATTATGTGTATAGTATATGCAATAATATAACAGTGTTAAATCTGTATTGGTATACCAGTAGCGATGTGAATAATTATATTATATAACACATGCTTGTGAACTGTTTTTAAACTCAACTTTGTGTCATATATTGTTATTGTTTTTCTACAGATTCCGCTTGCACTACGATGATGATTTCTTGCTGTTGGTGACAAGGATTAACATGAACTTCGCAGAAAGTAAGTATAAAATTCACCCTGCATGAGCCTGTTAATTGGTCTATTCGAACTGGCCTCGGAAGCCAGATAATGTTATCATTACGGGTTTAACTCCCTTACTGCCACGATGAACAGAGTGATACAAACACTATTCTGACGGAAACTCATAGACTTGCATGCTAATTTATAAGTCCAGTATAACTTTTCATAAAATAAGTCCTAGCTGAAACAATGTCAAGTTTTCCAGCTTGATTGGAAATCATCATTTAAGTACATTCTTAAACTGAACTTTTTCTGACAACAATTTAATAAATGTGATCCGATAAACCTACATGTGTACATTAAATAAAAACGGTTTCCATAGATCGCCATGTTTTAATATTTTCATAACTATGTTATGTACATAGAAAACAGAAAATTAAACATAAATTATGTCGTTGTAGTAAAGATGACTCCTCACAAACTTATATTAATGTGAATAGGTTCGGACAAAAATCCTAACAATGAAAATTATTTATCCTTGACTGAATTAACATGTAGGCTTAAATCTATGGAAATAACGGTGAATACATTTTGGATCACCCGGCATACAATAGTCCGCCTTAAGTTTAGGTGACTTGAAGTTATTTTATTTGTGTTTCATTCCTACTTAGAGTACGTACAAATGCCACATTTCCTGTTATAGGGACCGGGCCTCTATCAGGAAAATAGGGAGTTATTAGAGGAAATACGGTACTGGTTATGAGATAAGTTATTTCCACATGGGACGATTAAAGTGTATAGGTTAAAATCATTCCGGTTCGAAATACATAACGTAGAAATGCAGTGATTGATAAATTTGGATATACCATAAAACATTGAGGATATCTGAAATACAATTAAACTTCTGCGATTGTTTGAATTGTGATACACTGTATTGGCTAACCTGGCGCTAGATTTGTTTGAATGCTTTCGCATTAGTTCAACCCAAAATAACGAATAACAGTAACGAATACCAGTTGCAGCAGTCAGAGGGTTAAAGCGAAAACATGAAGACGACAGTTGTTGTAGTAATAGGAACAATGTTGTACATTCGAGGGCATTCGCTTGTACACAGTGTGACACGCGAGCCGAGAATATGCAGTGCAAGGATGATAACATTACTATGATTAGGAATACCGTATTTCCTCCAATAAGCGCTGGGCTTTAGTTAATTTATTATATAATGATAGGTTGAATTTAGTGTGAATGCGGGTAGATGACCGTGATATATATGTACAGTTTATTTGCAGCTGGAAACTTACTTCTAAAACTTGTTGTTTTTCAAATAATTATTAATTAATAAAATATCGTAATATTAGTAAACGAAATGAAATGAATATTAAATAATCATTCTTACTGTGCTAAGTTTTTATTTTTTATTTTCAGCGATGGACAGCACAGAAGTGGAAGAATATTGCACAAGTTTATGAATATTACGCGAAGTCGTTCTTGTAATTTCAGTGAAATAAAGTGTTTGAATGAAGAAGAGATCTTACTTTCATCTGTGTAAAAGGCGTCATGTCTATTACTGCATTTGCTCTCATATACGCATCGGGATTCTGTTATTTTTAGGCCCAGAGTCTGTTGTTAAAAGAACCATGTCCCTTTTGTCAGCGTAATATAATATTTGCTATCACTTTGGTTACCTTATTTAAAATAAAAAGACCCTGATATTGCAAGCAATGTGTATGGTCTTAAAATAACCAAACATGTATAAGGCCGTGATTAATCTCGAGCGATTATAAGAGCAAATACGGTAAATTGTAAGGTTGACTTTGTGCAATGTTGAATAAGCACTACCCAGTTCAAAAGATATACCGTAAATCATTGAATAATTGACCAGGAATTATATATTATTGAGGAATCTGTGCTCTTGTTTCTAATTTGTTACAAATATCATTATGTTAAACTGTTAAATAGTACATTGTTGCCATGTTGTTAAACGATTTGGCCTATAATCCAGATTTATTTAAACTTTGATGACATCATTACATTTATTATTTACTTCAGTAAAGGCTAAGGGTAGGCAATTATTCAAGGATTTAAGGTATTTGTTTATGTTACTGCAACGCACTTCTTGTGACGCGAGAAACGGACAATGACATAGGCCAGTGTAAAGCACCATTGTAGGTTTGTACTGAAAATAAAACAGCTGATGGTATCCTAATGTAACAGTAAAAAATATGTCAATAATTTAATTCTATAACAACCTATAAACCGTACCAGGTCGAAAGTTTCCGTAAGGTTTCCTGAAAGTTTCTTCAAAACGTTTCCCCGAAACGTTTCTAAAACGAAAAAAAAACTCCACAAACTTACGTTTCAGAAACGTTTTTTAAAACAAAGCCATGTGCTTGCAATTCAGCGCTATTTACATCATTAAGTTATAAATGAAATACTAAACTCGGTCCCGTTTGATAACATGTTTATGAAACTCGTGAATGGCATTGGTATTTAACTCGCTTGCGCTCGTTAAAATACCAAACCATCCACTCGTTTCATAAACATATTATTAAACGGGAAGTCGTTTAGTATTCTATATGTATAAAGTTAATGTGGAAGTAATATATTGTAGTCTGTAACTTTTGAGTTAATGTTATAACTAATTTTGCCTTTAAAAAACTAATAGAATTTCCTTATATATTCTATTTCAGTTACAATGTGAGAGCTGTAGATGGTGGTATCACTGTGAATGTTGTGGGAGTTACAAATCCTTTCAAGAACTTCAGGAAGCTGTCTTTTTGTGCAGTGTTTGTGACATGCCAGGAGCTGATGTGCAGCTTAACCACAACCACCACACACAATCAAACAACTTCATAGGAGGAGAACAAAGTGGTCTGAATTTGGAAAGAAATGAGCAACCTGTTCCATCAACTTCAAACTTTTCTTCTGACGCAGCAAATGATAATCATTTTCCTCATACCTTTCAAATTGTGAGATTACGAAAGAGTATACAAGTTTGCCAAGGTTGTCGAAAGAAGTTTGTTCATCCTGCGAAAGTACCTGATGATATTGTTGTTAGGCATTATGAGTCGGTGAACTTCTTTGACAGATTTAAAAGAGAGGAAGTTACCAGATGGAGCAACTCACACTACCATTGCAGGGCCATGTGCATTCTATCAAGGAACCCGGACTTTAGACTCAGGCACTTAGTGACAGATCCAGCACTTGAAGTTACAGAGAATCACATCAGACACTTAGAAAGTCAAGGCCTAAACGTAAGAGAGGTAATGAATCGGTCTGTACCCTTTTAATTCTTCCACTATAGACTAGGATACTATTGTCTCAAGAAATTGAAAATACTCAACATATTTAATGTAAGCAATGTATATAAAATGTTTCCACAACCCTCTATAGTACAATAGTCTATTGGTATAGAGGGGTGTGGATACTTTTATATATGTTGCCTACATTAAATATATTGAGTGTCCTCAATTTCCTGTGCATGAACGTTTGAGGCCATCTTTCACTATAGGCCAGGATAATATGGTCACCAACCCACCACCATGCCACTGACAGTTCACCTTCACCTATAGACCAGTATAATATGGTCACCAACCCACCACCATGCCACTGACAGTTCACCTTCACCTATAGACCAGGATAATATGGTCACCAAACCACCACCATGCCACTGACAGTTCACCTTCACCTATAGACCAGGATAATATGGTCACCAAACCACCACCATGCCACTGACAGTTCACCTTCACCTATAGACCAGGATAATATGGTCACCAAACCACCACCATGCCACTGAGACTTCACCTTCACCTACAGACCAGGATAATATGGTCACCAACCCACAACCATTCTACTGACAGTTCACCTTCACCTATAGACCAGGATAATATGGTCACCAACCCACCACCATGCCACTGACAGTTCACCTTCACCTATAGACCAGGATAATATGGTCACCAACCCATCACCATGCCACTGAGAGTTCACCTTCACCTAAAGACCAGAATACTATGGTCACCAACCCACCACCATGCCACTGAGACTTCACCAGCCACTATAGACCAGGATAATATGGTCACCAACTCACTACCATGCCACTGACAGTTCACCTTCACCTATAGACCAGGATAATATGGTCACCAAACCACCACCATGCCACTGACAGTTCACCTTCACCTAAAGACCAGGATAATATGGTCACCAACCCACCACCAAGCCACTGACAGTTCACTTTCACCTATAGACCAGGATAATATGGTCACCAACCTACCACCATGCTACTGAGATTTCACCATCCACTATAGACCAGGATAATATGGTCACCAACCCACCACCATGCCATTGAGACTTCACCAGCCACTATAGACCAGGATAATATGGTCACCAACCCATCACCATGCCATTGAGAGTTCACCTTCACCTATAGACCAGGATAATATGGTCACCAACCAACCACCATGTCACTGAGAGTTCAACTTCACCTTAAGACCAGAATAATATGGTCACCAACCCACCACCATGCCATTGAGACTTCACCAGCCACTATAGACCAGGATAATATGGTCACCAACCCATCACCATGCCATTGAGAGTTCACCTTCACCTATAGACCAGGATAATATGGTCACCAACCCACCACCATGCCACTGACAGTTCACCTTCACCTATAGACCAGGATAATATGGTCACCAACCCATCACCATGCCACTGAGAGTTCACCTTCACCTAAAGACCAGGATACTATGGTCACCAACCCACCACCATGCCACTGAGACTTCACCAGCCACTATAGACCAGGATAATATGGTCACCAACTCACTACCATGCCACTGACAGTTCACCTTCACTATAGACCAGGATAATATGGTCACCAAACCACCACCATGCCACTGACAGTTCACCTTCACCTAAAGATCAGGATAATATGGTCACCAACCCACCACCAAGCCACTGACAGTTCACTTTCACCTACAGACCAGGATAATATGGTCACCAACCCACCACCATGCCACTGACAGTTCACCTTCACCTATAGACCAGGATAATATGGTCACCAACCTACAACCATTCTACTGACAGTTCACCTTCACCTATAGACCAGGATAATATGGTCACCAACCCACCACCATGCCACTGAGACTTCACCTTCACCTACAGACCAGGATAATATGGTCACCAACCTACAACCATTCTACTGACAGTTCACCTTCACCTATAGACCAGGATAATATGGTCACCAACCCACCACCATGCCACTGAGACTTCACCTTCACCTACAGACCAGGATAATATGGTCACCAACCCACAACCATTCTACTGACAGTTCACCTTCACCTATAGACCAGGATAATATGGTCACCAACCTACCACCATGCTACTGAGATTTCACCATCCACTATAGACCAGGATAATATGGTCACCAACCCACCACCATGCCATTGAGACTTCACCAGCCACTATAGACCAGGATAATATGGTCACCAACCCATCACCATGCCATTGAGAGTTCACCTTCACCTATAGACCAGGATAATATGGTCACCAACCAACCACCATGTCACTGAGAGTTCAACTTCACCTAAAGACCAGAATAATATGGTCACCAAACCACCACCATGCCATTGAGACTTCACCAGCCACTTTAGACCAGGATAATATGGTCACCAACCCACCACCATGCCACTGACAGTTCACCTTCACCTATAGACCAGGATAATATGGTCACCAACCCATCACCATGCCACTGAGAGTTCACCTTCACCTAAAGACCAGGATACTATGGTCACCAACCCACCACCATGCCACTGAGACTTCACCAGCCACTATAGACCAGGATAATATGGTCACCAACTCACTACCATGCCACTGACAGTTCACCTTCACTATAGACCAGGATAATATGGTCACCAAACCACCACCATGCCACTGACAGTTCACCTTCACCTAAAGATCAGGATAATATGGTCACCAACCCACCACCAAGCCACTGACAGTTCACTTTCACCTATAGACCAGGATAATATGGTCACCAACCCACCACCATGCCACTGACAGTTCACCTTCACCTATAGACCAGGATAATATGGTCACCAACCTACAACCATTCTACTGACAGTTCACCTTCACCTATAGACCAGGATAATATGGTTACCAACCCACCACCATGCCACTGAGACTTCACCTTCACCTATAGACCAGGATAATATGGTCACCAACCTACAACCATTCTACTGACAGTTCACCTTCACCTATAGACCAGGATAATATGGTCACCAACCCACCACCATGCCACTGAGACTTCACCTTCACCTACAGACCAGGATAATATGGTCACCAACCCACAACCATTCTACTGACAGTTCACCTTCACCTATAGACCAGGATAATATGGTCACCAACCCACCACCATGCCAATGAGACTTCACCTTCACCTATAGACCAGGATAATATGGTCACCAACCCACCACCATGCCACTGAGAGTTCACCAGCGACTATAGACCAGGATATTATGGTCACCAACTCACTACCATGCCACTGAGAGATCACCGTCACCTACAGACCAGGATAATATGGTCACCAACCCACAACCATTCTACTGACAGTTCACCTTCACCTATAGACCAGGATAATATGGTCACCAACCCACCACCATGCCACTGAGACTTCACCTTCACCTATAGACCAGGATAATATGGTCACCAACCCACCACAATGCCACTGAGAGTTCACCAGCGACTATAGACCAGGATATTATGGTCACCAACTCACTACCATGCCACTGAGAGATCACCGTCACCTACAGACCAGGATAATATGGTCACCAACCCACCACCATTCTACTGACAGTTCACCATCCACTTTAGACCAGGATAATATGGTCACCAACCCACCACCATGCCCCTGACAGTTCACCTTCACCTATAGACCAGGATAATATGGTCACCAACCCACCACCATGCCACTGACAGTTCACCTTCACCTATAGACCAGGATAATATGGTCACCAACCTACAACCATTCTACTGACAGTTCACCTTCACCTATAGACCAGGATAATATGGTCACCAACCCACCACCATGCCACTGAGACTTCACCTTCACCTACAGACCAGGATAATATGGTCACCAACCCACAACCATTCTACTGACAGTTCACCTTCACCTATAGACCAGGATAATATGGTCACCAACCCACAACCATTCTACTGACAGTTCACCTTCACCTATAGACCAGTATAATATGGTCACCAAACCACCACCATGCCACTGAGAGTTCACCTTCACCTAAAGACCAGGATAATATGGTCACCAACTCACTACCAAGCCACTGACAGTTCACCTTCACCTATAGACCAGGATAATATGGTCACCAACCCACCACCATGCCACTGAGAGTTCACCAGGGACTATAGACCAGGATAATATGGTCACCAAACCACCACCATGCCACTGACAGTTCACCTTCACCTATAGACCAGGATAATATGGTCACCAACCCACCACCATGCCACTGAGAGTTCACCAGCGACTATAGACCAGGATATGATGGTCACCAACTCACCACCATGCAACTGACAGTTCACCTTCACCTATAGACCAGGATAATATGGTCACCAAACCACCACCATGCCACTGAGAGTTCACCTTCACCTAAAGACCAGGATAATATGGTCACCAACCCACCACTATGCCACTGAGAGTTCACCAGCGACTATAGACCAGGATATTATGGTCACCATCTATATTCCAATCTAGCTGGTTAGATCACCAATTGTTGGCTTGTCAATACACTTGGAGGGAAGGAGAACACGTCTGCACTTTTCCAAATGATGGAAAGCCAAGGTGCACTGATGAGTCCTGGCGGGACGAAACGTGGCATATACGAAAACTAGTGGTAAAACATGTTATAACTGAGTAATGTAAACTGTTTATGGTATAAATATGGTTGGGTTTTTTCCAGTGAGTGATGCATTCATAATGATGAGATGCATTGATAATGGTCAGGAAACAGAAAGTTGTTGAACGTATCTCTTGTTATTGTCACAAACAAATGCATTACTTTTATGTAAGCTAAGTATATGTATTTGTAGAAATCAGTGCATTTTAATATTTCTTTGTTGTAGGTACGTGTATAGTTTTATTAAGATTAGTAGTGTTATATAAACATAGGTATATGACATGATGTGAGTATTGATTTTTTAAATTGAAAAATGAATAATAATTTCTACACGAAGGTTATTGGTGATTTAAAATTTTTGTATATGTGATGCATCTTCTGATCTGTACTGACGAGAAAAATTGCAATATATAGGCTATACAGCTTCATATTTTTTTAGAAGAACTGAGTTCTCAAATATCTCCCAAAATATTCCTTTATTTAGTTATATGTTACCAAATAAAAATTATTAGACAATTATTATCCCATGTTAAGTGAAAACCACATGTTATTAAAGGGGGAATGTCATCACTTAACCAAGAATTAAAATAATCTTGTACCTATTAAAAATCGCAATTACCGAATTTACGTGTAATTATTTGACTGACAGTTGTTTTTATTAAGAGTCGCGTACGTTGAGATAAGCTGAACTAGAATGACTCTGATCATAATGATATACCCCGTTTGAATAACTTTACTACTGAAATACTACAATAGCGATGTTCATACAAGAAAGGTTTCTTCTTCTAGTGAATGGTAAACTTAGGTGAATGTAACTTATCCACCTCTTCAGTAACTTATGGGGTATACTTTCAATTAGAAACAAACATTCGTGCAAACAAAGCCTTCTACGGTACAATTGCTGAACAAAAGTTTGTTACATTCACAACACTCGTCATAATTGTTTCATTTTCCCCCAAACTATTATAAGCATGGTCTTTTCGTCTCATAAAGGGGAAGTCAAATCATGCAAAATGCAAATGAAGTCAGCAAATGATACAAATATTCCAAACACCTGATATGCCAAATTTAAATACCAACATATTTAACATTTTAACAATTGAGAAGAGATGTACACTTTATTTTAAAAATGTGTACATTAACTAAATCTTGTGATCTTTTAGTAGATAAATTATTTTGGAACTTTGACATATTTCGAAAAGTAGAAAAAGTGATAGGTAAATATTGTCTTCAGAGATTGTAAAGGGCTACACGATGAAACATATACTGGTATTTGTCTGCACTGCTTTTAGACGTGCATGATATCATATCATGGAATGTTATACCAGGAAGAGATATACATGTATATTTTTTAAAGAGCAAACACCATTGGATGTCTGTATTTCTTTTGTGGGCTAAATAATTATATATTATATTGGTTAGCTTATATGGCCCTTCATGGTAAGTTAATTTGTGCCAGAACTTAATCAACGTGTATAAATGTACACCATAATGTTATTAGTTAAGCTTCCCAGTTCTCCATATAACATGAAACGGGAGCTGAATTGGTACGGCGTACCAAGAGTGTATCAATATTTAAACAATCTTACCAAACCATGTCGTGTAGGATTACAAAAGTACTTTACTAAAATTACAGATTTTCAAATTAATTTATCTAATGACTCCCAGTGACCCATGTCGTCATGTCTCATAAACAAACAATGAATAGCACCAACCATTGTGCCCGGATTATTTCTTGCCAACATGAACAGAACAAACACTAATTTCATGAGTAATTGAGTGTTCAATACATGAACAAATACCTTACATCTATGTTAACCTTATTATATATCATTAAGGTAAACTAGTTGAATTATGATAAATAGTCAATTCACACGAACATCATGAAGAAAAAAAAAAAGAAGAAGAACAATATTTTATTAAAGTGTCACATTTTGTTATTAAAACAGATCAAAAACTTACAAAATTAGTTCCTTATCTAAGTTGTGCAGCAATAATTTGAAGTTTAAAAATTATAATTCGGAAATTTTAAATAAATCACAAACAGATAAATTCCAAGAGTTTGGGTTTGTCTACGAATCCTGGAGGCCGATCAGATAAAGTATGAGAATTGAAGACAGTGTCAAATAGGGCCGTAAGAATACGTCAAACTATCGATGCATCGCAATAGTTGGTTTGGCAATAGTACTATATTCATTAATAACTACAGAGGTATTTCCCTTTTAGATATACTAGGGAAAGTTTTTACGTGTCTTCTCAATAATCGCTTAAAACATTTTATTGATAAGTATCCAGAATCATAGTGTGGTTTCCGGAAGGTTTCCGGACGAGTTTTACTAATTCCCTTCACAGTTCAAAGTTTTACTTTGTTTGCGTAAAACAAGGAATTAGATGTGATATACGTCTTTGCGTAAAATAAATAAATTCAATAAAATCCTGTGCCCTACTTTGATGGCTCGATCTATCGGGGATTTATTGTGGGAAAACAGAGACTTGAAATCATGGTAAACATCAACGGAAGGCGTGATTTAAAGCCTGAGTAAAAGATCGTTTGAGGTGATATCGGCCTGCATCGGACAGATGCAAGCCATCCCTCGAAAATAATGTCCGTATTGGTTTCAATGTCCTCTTGTTGATGAACCGCTTTGCAGTGTTTACAAACTTAACGCCGTCTTCTTTCCTAGAAGAGGCAATGTCTCTTATTACATTATTTGCACTATTAACTGAACGGTCAGTTCTTAGAAAGTCTCTTGGCCTAGGAAGTATACTCGTTAGAAGGATTTTGATCGTGGGATTCTTCTTCTGCAATGTGTCCACAAGCTTGCCGTAAGCCCAGGTGAATTTTTTCTCTTTGAAAAACTCTACGTTGTTGGTGCCAACGTGTAGGACAGCGGCCTTGTAGCCATCAATGTTGTTTATCCAATTCAGCTTGTTTGTCAGGGTGGTCGGTGTCGTTCCCGGAAAACAGGAGACGATACATCCAGGTATGGCAATACCTCTTGTGAGGGAATCACCTATTACCAGTCTCTCTGCAAGGGAAATCATGATTTAGTTTGATCAAATATGGTACTCTGCAGAACACGAAAAAGCAATAAATTAAATGGCTTAAGATGATAATAAAATGTTAACCAAATATTTACATATATTCTTATAAAGCTTGGTTCGAAAAAAGCCGAAACTTGACGTTAAAGAATAAATGATATGGAGTTGACTGCATGGTCGCTAAGAAACTCCGATTAAAATGGGTTGCACATAGTTTTGCCTTATATTGCTACAAGTTACTTAAGATTTAATATATAAATACATTTGTAAACATACCAGGGGTACCGCTTGTATCTGATGACATCACGGTACGCACCCACGCATCCTTGTTTTCCTTTTCTGAAAAAAAGGTGAGTGAATAGTATAACATGTCTGTGAATTTTGTCTAATTCCCTCACATATACATGATTTTACGTCCTTATATTTTATAGTTTAGTAGTGTTTGTGAGACGTTTTTTAAACTAACGACTGATCAGATTTTTAAAAAACTTTATTGTCTTTGTGTCGTACCAGAATGTGTGTGTGTGTGGGGGGGGGGGGGGGGGGGGGGGGGGGGGGGGGGGGGGGATTTCTAAAAGGGAACAAAGCTTTAAATACTCAAATATCTCCAAAAATATAAGAGATAAAATAAAATATGAATTAGGAAACGACAACAGGACTACAGCGGGTTTTCAGCCGTATGATTATATGTTTCGTAATTTGGAAAGACATACAACAAATTATGAAAATTTGTTCGAAAAAAGCCGAAACATGACTTTTAAGAATAAATGATATTAAGTTGACTGCATGGTCGGTAAGGAACTCCGATTAAAATGGTTGGCACATAATTTTACCATATATTGCTACAAGTTACTTAAGTTTTAATATATAAATACATTTGTAGACATACCAGGGGTACCGCTTGTATCTGACGAGATTACGGTACGCACCCACGTATCCTTGTTTTCCTTTTCTGAAAAAAATGAATTAGTATAAAATGTCTGTGAATTTTGTCTAACTCCCTCACATACATGATTTTACGTCTTTTTATTTCATAGTTTAATGGTGTTTGTGAGACGTTTTCTTTTGCTCTATCAAATTCCTGTTAATATCTTGTGTAAATTACAACTGGTATGAATTGGAAACGATCATTTGTTTAAACCACAGAATATTAATATCATTACACAAAAAAGTTTACTGTAGCCAGAATATTATGAAAGATATTAATAAATTTACTTTAAAAACAATTCGCGTTTTTTCATTTGAAGAATTTCTATCTAAAAACCGTAAGTGTGATCGGCAGTTCATTCTATAAGCAGAAATAATAATATATAATAATATGGGCATTTATATAGCGCCTTCGTCCACACACGTGTGCATGCTTATGGCGCGAAGAAAAGTGAAGTAGAGTCACTGGTAAACAGAGGAGAACATGTGGGTTTTTAGATAAGATTTAAATGATGCAAGTGTTTCAGTTTTAATACACATATACTTTTAAGCTTACATCTATCAAGCGGGTAACTTATTAAGATGTTCACATATTTGAAATATATTTACGTTACCCGTTCTTACAAAAAAGTTGCTTTTTAACAAGTAAAAACGGTAAACATTGTAGGAGTTCAAAAATGTGTATTTTTAAGTTTAGTGTTTCCATTTAAATTCAAAGGACAATGGATTATTAACTATGTAGTCAATCCAAATATACTTTACATCAACCTGTTCACCATATATCAGGTGAGAAAATACAAAGTCTCATGTGCGTGATAATTCGAAATTGACAAACAGTATGTAAGGGTAACAAATGCAGTTTGAGTCATCTGAACAGTTGCATTCCAAATGTTTGTTTACCTACTTGCATATCTTACTGCTATAGATATTGTCATTATGCCATAAAGCCATCCTTTGAACTTGGATAATACATATGTCATATTACCGATGACCGAGTACTTTTTGGATAAAATATTAACCACCTAAAAGGAATGAATCTACTGCAGGCATTGTACCATTACATATATATCAGTAAGATTACCTTTTCCTATGAACACTCTCCACGCAGGTAAAATGTCGTCATGGGATCCAATAGATGAAATGTTTCCTTCTGTCAGAACATACTCCTCCGTTTTTCTGATGTAGCTACTTCCATCATATAGCGTCACCTTCAAATGAAAATATAACTAGATAAAGGAACTACATGGTTAAGCTGCCAAATGCATAAACGACTCAATAGTATAAATGAACATGTTAAACCATAGCAATTTCGGATGTCCGTATGTTTTATTAGGTGTTCCCCACAACCGGTTACAATGAGCTTGTTCAAGTAATGCATGGAAATAAAACTATTTTAGTTCCCGATTTGATGTGTTCCCGATAGACTATAGTTTAGCATAAGTTATGAATTTAGATATCCCTTAGTAATGAATGTTAAATGCAATTTGAAAGTATCCATATTACACTACAATTAGTAACAAATGGTTTGTATACCATATCAAATATATTCAACATAAAATCAGTTAGGTAATAAAAAAGGAAGCGAATCTTGCACACTGCTTCGCCGTGCCAGTTTAATACTGACGTGTCACTTAAATTAGGTATGCTCGAAATTGTTAACTTATGTGATTTAGCTTAAACGGGATAGCCAAGCAATTCATGAATGAGCGCAAAGTAGTTCCGTCAACCAAACAAAACGTAAGTTATATTTAGAAAAACTGTAATTCAATGACCATTATGAAAACTTTAATACCCGGCATATCTGTGCCCGCTTGGGTAAGAATATCATTTGCTATTGCAGATTTTTATCATGGACATGCTCACAATTATGTCTCTGATATGCCTGGACGTCAATACAGATTAATATATATAGTCCTGGGTGTTGTTCCTGAAAACATGTTCATTGGTGGTAGCATTACAAACAATTGTAGTCGATTTTAAGAAACGGGGCTACACATGATTGTACAAATTACTTTTAGTCAAAACATTTTTAAGAAAGAATTAATATATTACTACTTAATATAGGAAAGGTTAAATATCGGAATGAGTCTAAATTTAATGATTTTGAAAAAAATGGGCAAAGTATGATAAACTTGTACTGGAGGGGGGATCCTTCTTATTTTATTGTTTATTTTATACTTTATAACATAAAACACTGTTATCAATATCATGTATTGTGTAAGTACCATCAGTGTTGTATAAATGGAGACAGATATCAGGTGATTAAAACATTTGTTTGCTATGGTTGTTAAGATAATTTCACTACATTACCTTAATGCATGTATCCAAACTCAACTCTAGTTTAGTCTGGAATTTTGTTTTCAAAACAGTTTAATTTCTAAGATTATTTCGTATCATATGATCATGTGATCAATGTCACCTTATTGGTTTATAAGTACATACTGAAACATAAAACAAGATTTTGCGAATGGGAAATGGGAAACAACTTATTATAATTGTGAACATATTTGTTTTATAAAGCTCACGTCAATCTGTCTCTCTGTCTCTCTGTCTCTCTGTCTCTGTTACACAATTAACATTCCTTACTTTTATAAGGTGGTTCACTAAAGAACAATAAACAGATTACCTTAACATTGTGACTACCTCTCCTCTCCATATCGACGACTTCACCTCTGCATCCTAATCGAGAGTATAGCAGCATCTTGTTAGCGTTTAACTTGTACAGCCACCACTGAACCATCTTGAATTGTGTAAATGAGTTCGAACGATTGATGAGAATTCGAAAACAACTTGTTCAAAGAACGGCATTTTTTGTATTTACCAAAGCCTTTAAATAGAAAATTGGTTCCGAAGCTTTGCGCGATTGGTCGAACACGTTGCTAATCGCATTAGACTCGCTTGCATGGAAATACATATGATTGGTCGTTTAATCAAAGGGGTGTGAATATTGAGTTTGAGTGCTATCAAGGCCACTTCCATAACATTATACACGTTTATGTGAACTTGAGAGGGGGGGGGGGGGGGGGATTATTGAAATTCAGACTTAAGACATGCGTATCTTAGTGTTTTAACTTAACCCATGCAAATATGTTGTCTAGTAGTAATGTTTCCATTCTAGAATGCTTTATCATTATTGGATGGCACATGATCTATTGTGTGTCTTTGTTAGTACGTGCGTGCAAAAAGTGACATTGAAAATGTTTACATTAAACGATAATAGATACATTATATTATAATCTGCTAAAATAACCACTTTAAAATAATCAAGGCTTGTGTAATTGGTAGATGCTTGCTAATGTTCTGAAGATCTGAACTTTCATTTAACAATAAATCTAATGAAGTCTGATTACACGTATTATTCATTTTGTTAACCATTAGTATCAAAATACTTTTTGTAAAATAATGAAGAGTGTATATAAAATGTGCCGGATATGTTGACAAATGTAAAACTATTTGATCATACTTAAGAACACGTACGTGTAAACAATAATGATTATGTCCATTTCAATGAGTAATATCGTAAGTTGACTTTTTTATGGCGCATTGGTAGCATAATAAACCTGCACGCAATGTGATGCATGTCCACATGCTTGGCATGAGATTGCGAGCGTGTAGCCCGTTCCACGTGTGATTATGTAAGTGTTGTCTTCACCGCGAAAAGGTTGACATGCAGATGTCATCAAGTGTGTCTGATGTTATCCTAACAGCTTGCGTGCCGCCTTGTGTTGAGATTCACAGTAAGAGTTCTGACAATGGAAGTGGGTAGGAATGTCGATTGCAACATTTCCATCTTGAAATGTTTGTTTCGTTTCCTGAACACTTTGTCAGGGTTGTAAACAACTACAGATAACGCTGCGGTGTTCCAGTAAGTGACAACTTGAATGGAGACTTGAAAATAATTGAGCTTGAAAAGTTGAGGAAGTACTAATGGGATATCATCAAAGGAAATGTTTCAGAATTATTAGATCACTTAAACTACGGAAAATAAGACAATTGACTTTGATCGGAAAATAGGCCTAGTCTATGGTAATAGATGCTGTTTAGGTTATTAAGTATTAAATGGAAGGTGATTATATGTACTTTACGCAGTCAGGAAAAGGATAATTGTTAAATAAAAGCATATTTGGTATCAAAGTGAAGGCGATTATATGTTCTTCACGAATATAATTAGGTTTAATATTCATAGCACCTTCTTAATAATAGGTACGCGCTAGTGAATAGATAGTTCTCTATGGTCAACATATGTCTAGAGGACGTTTTTCACATCGCCGTCAGGAAAAGGATAATTGTTAATAAAATCCTATTTGGTATCAGATAAGAGGCAATTTTTGTGTAAGATTATACAAGTTTGATTTTCATAACACCTTCCTTATAATAGGTACGCGTTAGTAGATATATCAACCCAATCGTGTCATCCTTATGTGTAGATCTATAGTACTCTATGCTGAACATACGTTTAGAGGACGTTTTTCACGTCACCTTCTAGTAGCGCATAATTGTTAAATAAAAGCATATTTGGTATCACATTGAGGGCGATTATGTGTACTTTAGGAATATATAAATGTAATATTCATAGTACCTTCCTTTCTGTAGGTACGCGCCAGTGAATAGACCCACCCAATCGTGTCTTTCCTTATGTATAGATAGTTCTCTATATGGTGAACAACCGTTTAGAGGACGTTTTTAACATCGCCGTCAGGAAACGGATAATTGTCAAATAAAAACATATTTGGTATCAAAGTGAAGGCGATTATGTGTTCTTTAGGAATATATAAGTGTAATATTCATAGCACCTTCCTTGTTGTAGATACGCGCTAGTGAATAGACCCACCCAATCGTGTCCTGCCTAATGTATAGACAGATCTCTATGGTGATCAACCGTTTATGGGACGTTTTTCACATCGCCGTCAGGAAACGGATAATTGTCAAATAAAAACATATTTGGCATCAAAGTGAAGGCGATTATGTGTTCTTTAGGAATATATAAGTGTAATATTCATAGCACCTTCCTTGTTGTAGATACGCGCTAGTGAATAGACCCACCCAATCGTGTCCTTCCTAATGTATCTATGGTGATCAACCGTTTATGGGACGTTTTTCACATCGCCGTCAGGAAACGGATAATTGTCAAATAAAAACATATTTGGTATCAAAGTGAAGGCGATTATGTGTTTTTTTAGAATACATAAGTTTATTATTCATAGCATCGTCCTTATTGAAGGTACGCGCTAGTGAATAGACCCACCCAATCGTGTCCTTCCTAATGTATAGACAGTTCTCTATTGCGATCAACCGTTTAAGGGACGTTTTTCACATCGCCGTCAGGAAACGGATAATTGTTAAATAAAAGCATATTTGGTATCAACTTGAAGGCGATTATGTGTTCTTTAGGAATATATAAGTGTAATATTCATAGCACCTTCCTTGTTGTAGATACGCGCTACTGAATAGACCCACCCAATCGTGTCCTTCCTAATGTATCTATTGTGATCAACCGTTTATGGGACGTTTTTCACATCGCCGTCAGGAAACGGATAATTGTTAAATAAAAACATATTTGGTATCAAAGTGAAGGCGATTATGTGTTCTTTTAGAATACATAAGTTTATTATTCATAGCATCTTCCTTATTGTAGGTACGCGCTAGTGAATAGGCCCACCCAATCGTGTCCTTCCTAATGTATAGACAGTTCTCTATGGTGATCAACCGTTTATGGGACGTTTTTCACACCGCCATCAGGAAACGGATAATTGTTAAATAAAAACATATTTGGTATCAAAGTGAAGGCGATTATGTGTTCTTTTAGAATACATAAGTTTATTATTCATAGCATCTTCCTTATTGTAGGTACGCGCTAGTGAATAGACCCACCCAATCGTGTCCTTCCTAATGTATAGACAGTTCTCTATAGCGATCAACCGTTTATGGGACGTTTTTCACATCGCCGTCAGGGAACGGATAATTGTTAAATAAAAGCATATTTGGTATCAGAATGAAGGCGATTATGTGTTCTTTATGAATATATAGGTTTAATATTCATAGCACCTTCCTTGTTGTAGGTACGCGCTAGTTGATAGGCCCACCCAATCCTGTCCTTCCTAATGTATAGACAGTTCTCTATGGTGATCAACCGTTTATGGGACGTTTTTCACATCGCCATCAGGAAACGGATAATTGTTAAATAAAGGCATATTTGGTATCAGAATGAAGGCGATTATGTGTTCTTTATGAATATATAGGTTTAATAATCATAGCATCTTCCTTATTGTAGGTACGCGCTAGTGGATAGGCCCACCCAATCGTGTCCTTCCTAATGTATAGACAGTTCTCTATGGTGATCAACCGTTTATGGGACGTTTTTCACATCGCCGTCAGGAAACGGATAATTGTTAAATCAAAGCATATTTGGTATCAGAATGAAGGCGATTATGTGTTCTTTATGAATATATAAGTTTAATAATCATAGCATCTACCTTATTGTAGGTACGCGCTATTGGATAGACCCACCCAATCGTGTCCTTCCTAATGTATAGACAGTTCTCTATGGTGATCAACCGTTTAAGGGACGTTTTTCACATCGCCGTCAGGAAACGGATAATTGTTAAATAAAAGCATATTTGGTATCAACTTGAAGGCCATAATGTGTACTTTATGAATATATAAGTTTAATAATCATAGCATCTTCCTTTTTATAGGTACGCGCTAGTGGATAGGCCCACCCAATCGTGTCCTTCCTAATGTATAGACAGTTCTCTATGGTGATCAACCGTTTATGGGACGTTTTTCACACCGCCATCAGGAAACGGATAATTGTTAAATAAAGGCATATTTGTTATCAGAATGAAGGCGATTATGTGTTCTTTATGAATATATAAGTTTAATAATCATAGCATCTTCCTTATTGTAGGTACGCGCCATTGGATAGACCCACCCAATCGTGTCCTTCCTAATGTATAGACAGTTCTCTATGGCGATCAACCGTTTATGGGACGTTTTTCACATCGCCGTCAGGAAACGGATAATTGTTAAATCAAAGCATATTTGGTATCAAATTGATGGCGATTATGTGTACTTTACGAATATATAGATTTAATATTCATAGCATTTTCCTTATTGTAGGTACGCGCTATTGGATAGACCCACCCAATCGTGTCCTTCCTAATGTATAGACAGTTCTCTATGGTGATCAACCGTTTATGGGACGTTTTTCACATCGCCGTCAGGAAACGGATAATTGTTAAATCAAAGCATATTTGGTATCAGAATGAAGGCGATTATGTGTTCTTTATGAATATATAAGTTTAATAATCATAGCATCTACCTTATTGTAGGTACGCGCTATTGGATAGACCCACCCAATCGTGTCCTTCCTAATGTATAGACATTTCTCTATGGTGATCAACCGTTTATGGGACGTTTTTCACACCGCCATCAGGAAACGGATAATTGTTAAATCAAAGCATATTTGGTATCAGAATGAAGGCGATTATGTGTTCTTTATGAATATATAAGTTTAATAATCATAGCATCTTCCTTATTGTAGGTACGCGCCATTGGATAGACCCACCCAATCGTGTCCTTCCTAATGTATAGACAGTTCTCTATGGCGATCAACCGTTTATGGGACGTTTTTCACATCGCCGTCAGGAAACGGATAATTGTTAAATCAAAGCATATTTGGTATCAAATTGATGGCGATTATGTGTACTTTACGAATATATAGATTTAATATTCATAGCATTTTCCTTATTGTAGGTACGCGCTATTGGATAGACCCACCCAATCGTGTCCTTCCTAATGTATAGACAGTTTAACTTTATAAGATCAGATAAATATTTTTATAGAAATAATTTTGATCTGTATTCAATAATTATGATGGTGATCAATATTCCAACAAATTAATAAATCAGAACATTATTGAATCTGTCCATAACTTTATTCAAGACTCGCAAAGATTTAAATTATCATAAACTCCTATGATGTATACGTTACCTTTATTTACTACTGTCTACCTTTTTGCCTTTGTGGAAATATGTGATTATTGATTTTGTATCTTACCTTTGAATATTGATTTATGTTGTATGTGTATTTGTTGGAGCGGCACTTATATAAGCCCAAGGCTTGTTGTGCCAATCCATATTCATGTAATTATTTTCATGAATAAAATATGTTTAAATCGTATAGACAGTTATCTATGGTGAACAACCGTTTATGGGACGTTTTTCACATCGCCGTCAGGAAACGGATAATTGTCAAATAAAGCATATATTTGGTATCAACGTGAAGGCGATTATGTGTTCTTTACGAATATATAGGTTTAATATTCATAGCATCATCCTTATTGTAGGTACGCGCTAGTGGATAGACCCACCCAATCGACTCTTTCCTTTATAGCCTATATTATATGAGGGGCTTAGTTATTGTTAATTTATTCATTTAAGGTACAGCTTGACCTAACTGTTAGAATATAATTACCACGCTTAAAACGAAGTATATGCTGTTATTCTTAATTTTCACACTTGTCGTTTTTAGTTTAATTAATAAAGTCCAGATTCTAAATCCGCCTCAATCCAACAGAATAGTTACACAGCGCACATCGCAAGCGCGCTTATAACTGCTAAGCAAGGATATGCCAGTCGATAAACCGAGCCCCGCTAGAAGTGCCATAAGCGGTTGAGAACTAGCGACGACCAGCAATATGGCACAGGCGCCAGACGCTAAATATACATATAAGTAAATAAACCTATCTATATAAGATATAAAGAAGGTAAGACATAGCCGCCATTTGCAATTCCCCACATAGGACCGGAAATAAACAACTCGAAAGCTGCAGCCGCGCACCGAATAGTTTCAATACTCTGATTGGTCCGCGTCTTCTATTATTAGATGACATAACAAAACCACGTTGTAATGGCGACACGCTTTGACATTGATGTTATGAAGATTATCTGTTGCCATCCTTTGAGGGTATGTTTATTTTAAACGAAGAACAGGTTCGTGCATATAAAGCAATCGACGAGGGACATAATCTTGTCATATTAGGTCAGGCAGGCACCGGGAAAACGGCACTAATTCGGGAAATTCAGTCACGGTTACGTGCGAAGGGAAAACGAGTGGCTGTCGTTGCCAGTACTGGAATCGCTGCCACCCAATTTTCAAACGGGACAACGCTTCATTCCTTTTGTGGATTGCAGGATGGCAGGTTTGCAAACGATGTTTTGTTGAAGAGATTGTCTTCTCAAGAATATCAGACAACTGTGAAGAGAATACTATCTACCGATGTGTTCATTGCTGATGAGAGTAGCATGATCAGTGTTCATATTTTTGAACAGGTATGTACGAATTATTTGAGGAGATCACGGAATGTTTACATGCATAAAATGACAAATAAGTCTATCATTGACAATATCCAGTAAAAATAGAGTAACTGATTATGTTTTAGGTTTTTATTACAGTTGTATTCTAAATTGTTTTAGTTAGACAGTATGATAAACTGACATTTTAATTTATTTTTATTTTTTATTGAATATTCTGCCAACTGTAGATTATTATACCTAATCATTAGTATAACATTATCATTTGACAAAAAGTTTTCTGGTGATAAATAGCATTTTTATCTTTATAAATGAATAATTTGTGTGTGTGCATTAGACATAAATCTAAGAGAATTAGTGAGACTGTAGAGGGTTAGACAATGCTTTAAATACTTTAATACACATTTTCTCATTGTGAATATCATTTCAATAAATGAGTTGAAGTTATTGGGTAATTAAAAAAGAAATTCTTATTTGCATGTCATATGATATAGTCATGTTTCATTTAATATGTTCTATAGCAATTAATAGGACTAGGTTGTGGATATTTACATAAATCAAATCAAATTATTTATTATTGGAAATAACTGACTGTAACAGTTGGTCAGTAGCCATTTTCAATGTTTATTTACAATAAGTAATTGCCCAATGGACATGACAAGCAAATGGTAAAAATATATTATTAATTTATGAATGAAACTTTTAATTTCAGGTAGAATACATATTCAGAAAACTGAGGGATGACAGATATGTATTTGGAGGCATGCAAGTTGTTTTCGTTGGAGATTGGTTCCAGCTGCCACCTGTCGCAAACATTATTAATAATGACCCAGGTCTGCACTGCTTTAAAGCTGATGTTTGGAAGGATGCAATCAAGCACAAAGTCATCCTAAATGAGGTAATGCGTCAGAAGGATCATGAACTGATAAGAGCAATAAATGAGCTTGAACGGGGATTTCCCTCAGAGTCAACTCATCAATTCATGGAAAGCCTCTCGAGACCATTGCCACCTGGTGACAGATCATTAACATTGTATGGGACAAATTTTGAAGTGGACTGGCACAATGCTAAAGTCATTTCTGGCTTACCTGGAGAGGTCATGGTGTACAATTCAACAGATTCTGGACTTGTAGGCAAACTCAAAGGGATAACAGCCAAGAAGGTGCTCAGCTTGAAACTGAATTGTCCGGTTATTCTCCTAAGAAATCTGGGTAAAAGTCTGGTTAACAGTTTGCAGGGCACTGTGACTAGACTTGAAGAAGACGGACCGACTGTTCGATTTCCGACTTGCTCACTGAAACTGAAGAAAGTAACATTTTCTGTGGTGGACAGTTGCAATGTTGTTGAAGCTGAACGTGAACAGTTCCCTATTGCACCTGCCTTTGCGCTTACAGTTCATAAGGCACAGGGTTTAACTCTTCCAAGACTGATAGTTAACTGTAAGAACATTTTCAATCCAGGGCAACTAGGTGTTGCAGTTGGGCGAGCAGTTGCTGCAGATGGGTTACAAGTACTGAATTACACAAGACAGTGCTCCAAAAGACATCAAGAAGAGGTTTATAACTTCTTTGATGCACCGGGTCTCCAGTTGATGGATGATGACATCACATGTTGTCATGAGGTAAGCCAACTATATATATGATACTGCTTCGCAAAATTTAGCAATGTTTTGGAAAGTGGAAGCTCACATACCACCGCTTAGGTTAAAAGAAATTGTAATTGGTAAAAGTAGCACGAAGGGGTATGTAAGTAAAATGGAATTTAAATCTATGAACACTGCAGAATGTATTCTATATATCACAAGGCAAGGCATAAAAAGTAGGAAGGCGATCACTATTAAGAACTGCTGAAGACTTGAACACCCAAATGACTATGTATTTATTAGCAGTACAAACAAGCTGAAATTGTATTGGTGACACTTTCTATGTTGTCTTTTTTTTATTACAGATAGTCTACACATCTGCTCCTTCAAGAGAAGACATGGACCTAGAATTCTTCTCAGATGATTCAGACTATGATGACAATGATCTGCAGAGAATATCAAACTTGGAATTTGAAGCTGAAGCAAAAACTAAGGTAAACAACACTTTCAAAAATGGATTAATTTGTTTAAAAAGTGTGATACTAATATTATTATCTATATAAACGTAACAAGATAAATTTTATGTAAACTTTTCTGCTTAGGAAATCAGTGTATATGCATTAAAGGGGCTGCAGCATGGTTTTTTTTAGAAATTTTATATTTTCAAATTTCCCATTTATAATGATAGTTTATGTCATTATTATTTACTTTAGAGAGTAAAACATTGAACCATATACACTCATTTTCAACTCGTCAGGCCTGAAGGCCCGAATGACTTATGGCATGGCATGGCGTCCGTGCATCCGTCTGTAAACTTTTTACTTTTTCTACTTCTCCTCCAGAACCAGCGACTCTAGAAAGCTGAAATGTTATGTACAGACACCTTGGACTAGGGGGATTCTAAATTGTAGATTTGGTGACCCTGTGACCCAAAATAAGGGCCTCAAAGGCCATAACCTAAAAACCTATTTTCATCTACTTTTCAAGAACAAAAAGACCAAGAAGATTTTTCAGGAATATTTATACATGGACAGTCAATTTCCTTGAAATGTAAATTGAAGAGGTGGTTTCTTTATGCACCGACACTTAAACAGTTGAACATTTTTCAAGGTAATAGGAATGGGGTTGTACTTTATCTAGAGAGCTAACTGTTTCAGTCTTCAACAAGAAACAATATATAAGTCCTGGTGAGCTACAGAGCCCATGGCTCTATTTTTAAACTTGATTTTTGAAGAGAGAAGAATGTTGACATTATTTTTCAAATACTATTCATGAACTTATTTGAGCGAAAAGAAACATGCTACTGCCCCTATAAGTATTGTTAACTTTTTAGCCCATTAGGCCCGGGATAATGCCATGGGTTGTTTGTTAAGTTTTCATTTTCCGCAGATTTTCTTTTGGGGGGGGGGGGGGGGGGGGGGGGGTAGGCTGGTTGAAGCCTGGTAAATTGCAAAACAGCCAAGCCCAGTCAATGAGTTTGGGGAGGGTTCAAATATACCTATTATTTTATGCTTCTATGTAATGTATTCTTTGAAATTTATGTAAGTTATTCAGGGGGCGGGATAGTGCATTCTGCTTCAAGGGGTCCAGGAATATCGCCAGGGGAACAACAGTTTTTTCTGCACTGGATACAGTAAGGTTTGCGAGCAATGATTATGCTACATTGAATGGCAGTGTAGTACCACCCATGGTCCTCTAGTTCCAGTCGATGTTCGCAGGTTTCACCGCAATGCATAGCCACAACCCTGCCGTAAAGCAGTCACAATTTAAGTTAAATACTCCTCACCTCACCTCATTCAGTCATTTAACATAACTTCAGATTTCCTGTCTTGGTCTCGTTGGCCAGTTCAAACATTCTATTCTTATAGTGCTGAGCACCAAGCAAGGAAGTAGCAACTCCCATCTTTAACGTTCTTTGGCATGATGCAACTTGGGAACGAACCACGACTTCCTAGTGTTTAGCGGACGCTCTATCATCTGAGCTATATCCTCATTATGAGCTGCATAGAGGTGTAACACTGCATTGTGGTATCGCAATATTGACATTCTGATCCTCACTATATTAAGGATTGATCCAAAACTTTTCTAGAAATAAACAATGTATTATATATCATGAAGGTTGGGAATGCATCTATATATTAAAATCAATACAATTTTATAACTACTCATCACAAATCCTCTTTCAAAAGTAATTAGCAGCTCCGACTAAGTCGGAGCTGCTATCAGTTTTTGTGCAGTTTCCATCGCCGCCGCCGCGTTTTGTATTGGCTATAACTTTTTTCCTTATTAGGTTTTGAGAACTCATATATATAACTTCTTACTTATACCCCTGGGGAATTTTTTTGACATGTTCACATTCAAGGTCAAAGATCAAGGTCACGAGTTCTGAAATTGCTAAAAAAATCCTTGTAAACACGATAACTTTAAAAATATTTGTGGTATCAGGCTCTTATTTGGTATATATCAACTATGGAGAAAGGCCAAGATTTGAAAAGGTTTTTGCTAACATCCGTCAAAGGTCAAGGTCATAGCGAGGTAACAACCTAAGCAGGCTTTTGCGAAAATGTCTTATTTCAACTATTAACACTTTGAATCATTACGTGATTGTGATACACAATGAAAAGTGATCACTGATTGTGTGACCTTGAATTTGAAAGGTCAAGGTCACGAGATATGGTCATGCTGACTAACTGACTGACTGACTGACTGGTCACTAAGTAACTTTTTTCCATGAAGATATTAACACCTCAGCTTAATTTCTTTCTTATACACCTGGTGAAGGATTTTGACATGTTCACATTCAAGGTCAAAGGTCAAGGTCATGAGTTCTGAAATTACTACAACAATCCTTGTAAACATGATAACTTCAAACTTTTTTTGTGCTATTAGGCTCTTATTTGGTATATATGAACTATGGAGAAAGACCAAGATTTGAAAACGTTTTCGCTAAAATCTGTCAAAGGTCAAGGTCACAGTGAGGTCGAAACTTAAGCATGCTTTTGTTAATATGTCATATTTTAACTATGAACACTTTGAGTCATTGCATGATTATTATACGCGATGAAAAGTGATCATTGATGGTGTGACCTTGAAGGTCAAAGGTCAAGGTCATGAGATATTGGTTAAGGCCACGTTAATCCTTTGATCAAATTTTGAAAGAAGAAATAGGTTTTAAGAACAAACTTGTGAAAAGTGACCCCATTGATGATTAGTAATAACTCGAATAATGAACAAACTTTTGTTAAAAAGAATTCCCATTTTATTAATGCTGACGAGAAGGCGGAACAGGGAAAGGCGAGACCCTAAGTTTCGGAGCTGCTCTGCTTTTGCGGTGTCCCGCAAACGCTAATCTAGTTGAACTTATGTAAACAGTATCAAATATATGTATTCTTAAATGGCAAATTGAAAATAGGGGGTTTAGTGAGTTATTGGTTGGTATGATGCACTTTGCAGCTTAATCTGGTGATGTGGTTTTTTTTCAGACATATTATTTGCTTGTGTTTTTTAATCATAGGTGTGAATGTGTTTGCCTTTACCTGTTTTCTAACTAATAGTGGTAATATATTATCTTTGGTTTAAGTGATAAATTTTAATCAATTGTCAATTACATGAATACTATGATGTGCTACAGAGCCAATATCAACCTATGCAATGAAAGACAGAGCCCATATTTCTATTTTTGGCATGTTTTAAATCACAATTTGTCATGATATATAACATCACATTAATTGGTTTCAGCTGCAGGATAAGACAGAGGTCCCTGAGCTGTCAACCAAAGCGAGGTACCAAGACAGTCAAGTTCAAGGTGTTTTGGAATCTTTCAGAACTGAGAATGCTCTAACACCACAGCAGAAGAACATGAATGAAGCCATATCTTTTTTACAGAGATTTCCAGGGAAGATAAAGTTTTTCTTTGAGGATCAGCATCAAAAGCTAACCAAACTTCTCAAAGAGTGTGACACAGGAAAAAGCTTAAGAGACGAAACAGCATTTCTTAAGAAATTCCATGCCTACCTTTTGACACATGAGTATCAACGAAGTTGTTGTGAACTCTTCTTGCCTACCACAGTCAATAAACTTCTTTTGTTGGACATTATTACATACATCAGAAAAGATGTTATATCTGCTCAGAAATCCACTGAAGAAGAAACAATTGACATGGACATGACTGAAAACGAAGTTGATGTACCAGAATCTGGACATTCTAAAGTCAGATACGTAGCTGGATTTACAGTAGCAAAACTGAGAAATCATTACATGAATATTGTAAGAAACTCACTTCATGCCTACAGCATCGTGCTTGACGTCAGCAGTAAACTTAAGGTGGACATGCTCCATTCACTGACAACTCCTCATATAGAGATTTGTGACACAACAAAGTACTCTGCAAGCCTTGCAGAAGTAAGCAGGAAACAAAATGTCAGATGTGGTCTCACCAATGTCTCTGATGAGTGTTTTGAATTCTTTCTCTTACTTGAAAGGAAGAGAATACCACTGTATGGCCAGAAATATTTTGTCTTGTACAAATCAGACTTGTTGGCACATATCCATTCATGTGTTCTAGCTGACAACATTCTGTTCCAAAGATTTGTTCATCTGTTTCATCAGTTTACTTTGACATGGAT
Organism: Gibbula magus; assembly: GCA_936450465.1. NCBI lineage: Eukaryota > Metazoa > Mollusca > Gastropoda > Trochida > Trochidae > Gibbula > Gibbula magus. Next base: position 53,880,962 of record OW388298.1, read on the forward strand.
TTCAACTGAACACTCTGATGTCAGCTCTGTACTAGCAGATCTTACCTTTGGATGCAGCACAGTCACAGATCTGTTCCAACAGATAGTCAATAAGTACTTGAATGTGACAGACTCAGAGTTCAGAAGAAAATTGCTTGCTGAAATGGGGAGGAAGAAGACTCTAGAACACCGCAAGCAAGTTCTCCTGAAAAAGACATCAAAGGCACAAAATCAAAGCTTGTCATGGTCATCTTTGAAAGATGACAAGTCTTCAGGAAAACAAGCTTCTCATTTGAAGATAAAGGGGTGTGCTATTCAAGATGTGAAACAGTTGACAATATTCACCAAGGACCAACTGATCCTTATTGCAGCTGCTTATGGACTCACCCTGAACAAACTGAAAAAGAAGGACAGTTTGATTGAGAGTTTGTCACAATGCCTTTTACAGGCAGATACAATGGTCGAACCATCTTTATTAGACAGGGTGAGTGATGAAAACAGACCAAGCAGTACCTCTCAAGAAGATACTTCATCACATGATACCAGGATGGTGACAAGTGAGATTAAATGCAGCTCAAAGGGAAAATCAAAAGGGAAAGGGAAAGGAAAAGGAAAAGGACAGGCAAAAATAAGCACAAAAAGAACCAAGAAGGGAAAGAAAATAGCTGTAGAAGAAGAGGAGGAGGCTTGTACTGTGTGTGAGGCATCATGGTCTGACAACGATGAGGAGCCATGGATCAGTTGCAGCAAATGTGAACAATGGTACCATCGCTCTTGTGGGGGGATCAAGTTTGATAAAGACTGGGAGAAATTCTCTAGTGAAGAGGTTCCCTGGTTTTGTCCCTTCTGCTGATGGAACTATTTAATATGATATGATAAATGAGACACTCTAAATGAGTTAGAAGTAAAGTTGACTTACATTTATATTCTGGATTTCTTGCATAGCTGTGGAAAGGACAAGGCAGCAGGTGTTGAAGAAGATTTTCTGCGGGCAGCATTTGACTTGTCTGAAACGATGGTCTGTGAAAGAATGATGCTATTTGTTGCACTGCTGTACTGACTGTAGTTAGGGTTGGCTCCTGCCCCATGATAGAGTCCTCTTTGCTGTGAGAACAGGTTTTCCACGATGTCGCTGTTGATATACAGAGGTGTCACATTCACACGGAGAGACTTTGTGGCCACAGATACCAGCTTCAAGAATCCAACGATCAAGAATGCGACATCCTCTCTTGTTTCCCAAGACATGAGACTCCGGGTGCTTCCATGTTTCTCCCATGCTGAAAACCAAGTGTGAATTCTCCTCAACTTAATGATCCGTATGTCACTTTCACTAGTAATTGGTCTCCTATCATGGAAAATCTTAATGAGTTCACTTGTTTGCTCTAGAAGGCTAAGAGCCCCTTGGAGAATGGCACCCTTATCACCCAGATGGCTTTGATACTGTCTCATCAGATTAAGCATGTTATCATCAAGTACCTCCTCTGCCAAATGATTGCGCATTTTCTCCGCTTGATTTGGATGGATGTGTTCATTGCTCAGTTTATGATGAATTGACAAACTGTGCTGTTTGTCCCATGTGTAGCTGTCCTCCCACATTTTCCAAAGAACAGGCAAGCCATCTACAAGCAACTCCCTCGTATGCCATGCATTGTTCCCACTCTTCAAGATGTTGTTGCGGATCTTCTTGAAGAGGTGTGACGGATCTGCAATGAAGACTACAGGTTCATCACCACATGGATTGAATGCTGCCATATGACTTTCAACAGGTGTGCCTGTGAAATGCATCTTGACAAAAGTCCGATTGTTGGAAGCCCCATCAATTGAGCAGTACAGAACCTTGAAATTCCACTGCTCAAGCTTTGCAATGACATCCCAGAAACTTGAATACAATTGTGCAGCATTAGCTTGTTTTGTTGGATAATGTGCAATGGGGAAGCGAAAGCCGGTCAATCCATGGAACACAAATTGTAGGACATGATTTGCTAACCCAGTGTCAATGCTTGTCTCCTCTGTCAATCCAATCAACTTGATGTTACCATTTCTTTTCACAATTTGAAGGTCTTCTTGTATCGACATCTCATCAAGTATCAATCCACCGTAGTAGCCGTGTGTCGGCAACTCCTCATGCTGAGCCTGAAGATACATCCAGCGGAATGCATCATGGTTGATCCCAGGACCCTGCTCAACAGCATTCTTGTATCGTGAAAGTGTGCGCGTGGAAGGCAATACTAAACTACCATTCTGAACAAGCTGTTCGTAAGTTTTAGGACTGCGCGTCCACATTGATAGAGACAGCTGGATAATGCTGCTATCCCATCGTCGAGTTTGCTTATTCTTGGAATTAGAGATTTGTGACTCAATGAGTTTAAGTTGATTGTTTGATAGGTATGGTGCTTTATCTTTCAATATTGATATGACATCTTCACTTGTGAATGTAGGTTTGATTGGAGGAACTCTGTTTATTTCGTCTGTTGACATATTTGTGCTTGTATCATCCACCCTGATCTTATCTTTAGTTAGCATAATGGAACGACAATTTTGACATCCAGTGGTTGTTTTCAGAGAATTGAAATTCAAAACCTTTTGGCATGACATTGACATCATTACAAGTTTATCTTCCTTATTCTTTTGAACATAAATGTTTTCCTGATTTTCCTTTGAAAGATCATAAGGAACGCCTTGACATAACCTAACAGAAGAAACTGAGGAAAACAGGCTTTGAATTTCACATTTTTTCAGAATAACTGAGTTCGATATCCCACTTTGAGATGTTACACTTTTGTTGCCAATTTGGATGTCCACTTTTCCATCATTTGATATGACAAGTTTGATAATTACCATGTTGTCATTGCATTTTTCTGAAGTAGTTTTGCCTAGTGTTATCTTTGTATCATCCTGAGTGAGAACAAAGAAGTCATGTGGAATTATTTTGTTAATGTCAGTAATTGTTAACAGAGCTTCATCAACTTCCTTTACCCTCTCCCCAAGGCCTTTATAAAGATTTATTCGCTTCAACCAGTCATTTGGGTCTCGAACTTTGACTTTTCTAACTGAAGGAAATGCTGTGGTTATGTATTTGCCAATAGCTCTACAACCTTGGAATTTATCCCCAAACTGTGTCTGTATGTTTTGGATGATTGTACCAACAACTGTTTCTTGGTTTTCATCTGCTACATAATTCTTATGCAGCCTGCAAATTAATAGACATAATATTTGATGAAACGGATAAATGTTGTGCATGTTTTGCTTATAAGACAAATTCTCTCCACAAAGCATTACACGTGCCAGTCTCCATTACTGTCTAATTTAAGGTTTGTTGTATTTTCTTTACTTTCCTGTACTAGTGAATCATCACACCGTAGGAACGTGTACGCCTGGAAATTGTTACTCAACGGAAGTGAACGAATTTCTCTGCGAGAGGTCAGTTTACAAATGTGCATTTGTTGTAAGATTTTTTGGATAAATCGGTTTTGAAGTATTCATGAGAAAAAATATTTCAGCCTGTAAAAAGTTAGACACCGGTGAATCCTTAGACGAAAGATAATGTCTTTTTGTGCCCCCAGTCGACTGTTACGTCACAATTTAGGAGTCGAATTTCGCATGTGGAACTTATGTGTGTTTGATATTACCTTGCTTTCAGAAAATCCATAAAAAATACTCAAATATTTTTTTTCCGTGTTGTGAAACATCCATATAGGGACATATATGCGAAATATTGAGACTAATTATTGACGAATAACAAAATTAAACCCACTGAAACACACGTGGTGCCAAAACAAAGTGAAGGTTACTAACGAGGTTGGTGAACGAATTACAGCCAGTTGGTGTTTTCTTAGGAACGCGTTCACCACGATATTATACCAGCAGTCATTGAATGTAAATATCTCAGTAATCTTTCTTTGGATTTTGACAAAATTTTCTAGTTTTGATAAATATGTATCAGCCTTTTTGGACATATACTGGAAAAAATTGTATGTTTGTTTTAAAACAATATATCGACCTCGTCTGTGTGCAAATATATTTTTTCGGCATGCAGCCTCACATCAAACTGTCTCTTGTAAGCTAGTTCTGCTCAGCTTCTCATTTGTAAAAACAACTTTGTGTTTACTAATGTCTACTATTTTACAGCCTGAAATATCTTTTGTCATACGTACCGGAAAACCAATTTATCAAACAAATTCCTACACTAAATGCACAAAAACAAATTGGACTCTCGCAGAGAAATTTGTTCACTTTCAGTGAGTAACAATTTCTAGGCGTACACGTTCCTTCGGTGTGGTGCAGGATGCCTATATGTATATATTAGTACAGGAAAGTAAACATAATTTCGCAAGGCTTTAGTAAGAAAGGTATTGACACTGATGCAAGTTATGCCTTATGCTAATATAGTGATCTTTTGGTCCATTTTTATGGCATTTTCCCCCCAGGCAATATATCATGGGCTTGGTGCACAAAGGTAACCAAGTTGAATTTTGGCACATTTTCAGAAATTATTAATTGCTTCAATGTTCTTCATGTTGTGTACAAATTTGGAGACTTTATCTTCAGTGATCACTGAAATATTTAATTATGTAAAAAGGTATCACTAGGGGCGGAAAGGTAACAAGAGGCACTCAGAAATCTTTTGTGCAGAAAGGAACCATGTGTCACTTGGTACCTTAAAACACTGTAACTCGAGCTTAACAGGGGGCGGGATAGCGCAATGGTTAGCACGTTCGGCTTCGGATCAAGAGGTCCGGGGTTCGAATCCCGCAAGGGGAACGATAACTTTGTCTGCAGTAGAGAACTCTTCTACATACTGTTAGGTTTGGGTGCAATGCAACACTAAAATTCAGAGTAGTACCACCCATGGTTCGCTAGTTCCAGCCGATGCTCACAGGTTTCACCGCAGTGCATCGCCACATGGCGTTGCGGGCGTTCTCCCTGCCATAATACTAGCAGCCGCGATATAAGTGAAATACTCTTTAAAGCGGCGTTAAACCCCAACTCACTCATTCACTCGAGCTTAACAGTGGCAAAATGTGCCCCTTGGTTCCTTCCTGCACAAAAGATTTCTGAGTGCCACTTGGTACCTTTCCGCCCCTAGTGATTTAACAAAACAGCAGTACCATCTGCAATAATTAACATAATTAAGAAATTATGGTTTGATTTGCCAGAGACAATATTTTATACTTGAAAGCCAGCTTCATTTAAAATCCTTGAAGTGATTATATCAACATTTTTAGTGCAAGAAATATTCACACTAAAAAACTAAAAAAGCCATTTTCTGAAAATGAGGAAAGATGCACTTGGTACCTTTCTGCACCAAACCCTCGACATGTGAAAGTTTTTCACAAAAAGATATTAAAAGCTGTAATTGATAACAGAAGATTCAGTAAGCTGAAATAGGCCTGGTACAAACACAATTACCTATATCTATTTATTCAAACCGTGTAATTGATAAATAATATAATAATTGGTAGTATCTTAATATACTTTTGATGTTTTTAATCAATCATAAAAACATTTAAATATTCATCTATGGAAATTAATTTAGTATGCTACCTAAAATATTTTTTCAGATCATTTACATTTATTTTCAAATCCAATTTACTTAATAGTAAACATTATACAATTTAAAATGCACAAAACATTTATTCAACTCCTAAAACTTTCTCAAGTATATTTTATTTCTCATATCAAAATGATTGTCATTTCCTTGTATTTAAATATTGAAATGTTAATAACTGCATTGTTAAATATGTTATATGATAGTTACCACTGTAAATTTTTTCAGCCTTATAATTTCCTTTTAAATTGTGGTTTTTTATGAGATGTCTTACTGTAAGTGTATATATAACTAAATAGTAAATACATCTCTCTGATTGACAAATTGTCAGTTAATGTATTATGTTGCTCCATTTCATCCATTGAACTTTCAGCACAAATGTTAGTGAACTGTAGGAACATTATCCTTCATGCATATTTTCCATTTTCCAGTTTTAACATATACTTTAAATTATTGGGTGAATTTTTATTTAAAACAGTAAAAATAGTTCCACATTCATAAGGTTTGATAGCTAATATCTAAGTATTTGACTTTCAGATGCTATGTGCACTCTCCAATATAACCACAATGACAAAACATGGTTTATATATTTATAAAAAGGCATAAAAGCCTCAAAGACAATTGTAATCTCTGTCGGAGAAATTTCTCTGTGTATTTTATTTCTGACCTCAGAACTACATAAATGATGACATCTTGTTCAGACCTCCCATGTGAGAGTATAGTAAATGTGATGCAAGACCACAAAGTAAATGGTGCAATTCCATAAAAATATATTATTCTAATTATAAGTCTTCAAATAGACACACTATGAAAAGGATGATTAACTGAATTTTCTTGCACTCACAAGAAGCAATAGATTTGCATAACATTTCTATTTCTATTTCAAGTAAGTAATTATTAAATATAAACATTTCATATCATTTAATTTATATTGTTAACTGATATTTTTCTTTCCATGATGTATATTTTAAATATTTGACAACACAAACTATTTGTATTTCTTCAATAAATATTAATTAATGTTTGTTTTTGTTTTCATTTATTTTAGCAATCATATATATAATCACTAGTATCAAAATTAATAATAAAAAAAATTACCCACCATGAAATGAAATTTGAACCATCCATGCTGGCTTCTAATAATAGTTCTCCTGCTCAATTTATTATATTAGTGCAGAAAATTACGATTTTGAATTTCCCTCCACTTTTCACGTGTAAGTATGTCATCCAATCAGAGACCAGCTCTGCTTGTCGGTCCGTGTCTGCAGCCTTCATAGTTGTTTACTTCCGGTCCTATGTGAGACTTACGTGTGAGAACGGATGACATATTAACCAAAGTTAGAGATAGGAATAAAATAAACAGGTAAGTGATACGGAAGATTGTTAACAAATAACAGTAGTATTACATCGTGCAGTTTGTGCCACCGTAAAGTCGCCTGGGGTCGCTTTTCAAACAAAAAACGAATCGAGTCGCGAACAAAATGGCGGCTATGTCTTACCTTCTTTATATCTTATATAGATAGGTTTATTTACTTATATGTATATGATACTTTATATCTTATATAGATAGGTTTATTTACTTATATGTATATTTAGCGTCTGGCGCCTGTGGAAACAACCTCGATCACTAGCGAGGTCACTATGAATAAAATTAGCGTCTCCTAGCTTCTTGCGATGTCTGAAAGTGGGGACGAATTTGAATTTCCCATTATTTATTTGTGAACATTGTAAAATAAAATATTTATAAATATGGTTGTTACTCTTCAGCAGTTTGATTAATTGATAATGTAATTCATTGATTAGTTGATACTGTTCATTAAAGAATCATCTTATCTTATCTTATCGTCGAGTACTTGGTTTTTGGACGCACTTGGTTTTCGGACGGCTCACATTCGGGTAGTTTTTCATGATATTTGTAGCCATGTGACATCATCAATACAAAGGAGAGGTCTCCGCTAGCGGTCAGAATAACATGTTTCGTGTGAAACTTCCTAAGATTTGTAATATCATACAAACTTCACTCTCAAGCTTAAAATCTATCTCTATCCTGAACTACTTTTTGCATGTTTTGAAACAGAAATTTCTAAGTTGTCCTTGCGTTTTTGTAATGGGATGCAGTGTTTTCGTAAACCAGACGGGTTCGTAGACGTGAGGAATTCGTAGACGCGGTGGATTCGTAACCGGTGGATTCGTAGAAGTAGTATTTATATACAATATAAGATTATACATATATATATAAGATGTTTTGCTACTATA